>JADRCH010000259.1:1373299-1402579 GCA_019843965.1 Rhynchomys soricoides
TGGGTAGTCCTCTAAATTCTGATAACTGTGTCTTTCTCTTTGCACCCCCAGATCTCTACTGTGTTGATCACCATCAGCAGCCCTTTAACTTGGATATTGTCCTGTCTCTAACTTAAGGGTATCGTCACAGTCAGAGAGCTGATGGGGAAACCCAGGTGTTTCTTTCCTGGAGCCTCAGTGGCTCCCCGTATCTTCAGGATTCATTCTGAACACTCTCCTCTGCCTTTTTCATACAGCTCTCAATGAGGCTTCTACCTGCTCCTTGGCTTCTTCACTGTGTGCTCAGCTAAGCTGAATGGTTAAACATTATACTCTCTGTCAACTCTGATCTTCTGCGCATGTCTGTTGTATATATGTTCCTGCACATGGGGTTGTGTGTTAGTTATATGTCTATTGCTGTGATAAAACACCATGACCAAGGCAACTTAAAAGAGAAAATGTTGAATTGGCTTACAGTCCCAGAGGGTTAGAGCCTATGGCGGTGGAGCTAAGGCACGGTGGCAGGAACAGCTGAGAGCTCACATCTCCCATTTTGATCCACAAGGAGGCAGAGACTTAACTGGGAATGGCACAAATCTGTTGAAACCACAAAGCCTGCCATTGTGATACACCTCCTCCAACAAGGCCACACCTCCCAATCCTTTCCAAACAGTTCCATTGCTGGGGACCAACCATACCAGCATATGAGCCTATGAGGACTCATACTCATTCGAACCACCACAGGGTATGTGTGAATATGTATGCACACACATGTGGAGGCTAGCAGTGGACACTGCACATCTCCATTACCCGTGGAATCTGATGAGTGGCTAGGCAGACTGGCCAGCAAGCCCCTGGTGTTGGCCTTCCCAAGCACTGCAATTCCAGGCATCTGCTGTGCCTGGCTTTTTAACATGGATTCTGGGAATTGAACTCAGGTCCTTATCCATGTACTGACTGAGCAATTGCTCCAGTCTTCACCCCTGCTTTTTGCATTCCCTAAACACCACTAACCCTTACATGCTCCACCTTTAGGTCTTGGCTGGCAGCTTGGCTGGAGGAATCTCCTGACCTCTTGTCCACAAGGCAGTGAGAGGCAGACAGCTCTTTCGTGTTGAAGATTGTCTAGCTTTTGCAGCCTTCCCCACAGACATTCTTTGTCTGTCTTTTCCATCAAGGATTGGATTTCATGATGGCTAATCCCCCTGTATTTCATTTTGGCTCCACGGTCTCATGGAATGTCAGAAGAACCATCAATGCCCAGTGTAGGCTTATTTTTTTAAAACATACTTTAGCCCACCACTCACCAGAGGGAGTGGAAAGGAAAGGTTAGTCAGGCAAAGGAGGATGTGGACCTGTTTAGAAATAGTTCTTTGAGGTGAATCCAATCTGCAGATTGTCAGGATATCAGTAGTTTAGTTCATATAAATCTGCATCGGTAGCCTGATCCACTCATGAACACCATTCACGAATCAGCAACAGCAGTTCAATCCAGAAGAAACTGCAAGGCTCTGCCAACTGGCCTGAGTCCACAGAAGCAGCAAGAAGCAGCCAGCACACCACCAGAAGTTCTTTGGTGCACTTCTCTCTACAAAGTCACAAAGTCACAACAAACGATGACCAGCAAAGAGTGGCAAGGCAAACCAATACCACACAGTGTTGTCCACTGTCTGTTGGGTTATATTTATATTCTTTACAAACATCGTGTGTTCTCAAGCATCTGTTCTAGAAAAACATCACATGCTCTTTTCCCAGCCTGCTTCCAGAAAAACACTATTGTTTTTTTTTTCTGTTCTCAGCAAAAACACCCTCCTATGTGTCTGCTTCAGCAAAAACATCCTCTCATAAGACAGTTTCCAGAAAAACATCACATGACACAACTGAGTCTCCAAATAAACCAGAAATTTCCACTTCAGCCCAGTAAATCTGTACTGGATGAGGTGACAAGTAGGGGAAAGGAACTTTCTAGATCCTTCCTTATCAAGTGCAGGCTACTGACAGTGCTTCCACACTTGGCCCCTTGACATCAAATTCAGACAGCTTGATTTGAGAAGCTTGTGATTGTCAGAGCTGGGAGGAACTCAGAAGGCTACCACCTTTTGTCTTGTGGCTTTAGATCCAGTCCTACTTGTGGACTGTTTTGGGATTAGTATTACTATGACAAAACACTGTGGCCAAAAGCAAGTTGTGGAGGAAAGGGTTTATTTGGCTTACACTTCCACATCATAGTCCATCACCAAAGGAAGTCAGGACAGAAACTCCATCAGGGCAGGAAGGAGTCTGGAGGCAGGAGCAGAGGCCGTGGAGGGGTGCTGCTTACTGGCTTGCTCCCCATGGCTTGCTCAGCCTGCTTTCTTATAGAACTCTCAACCACCAGCCCAGGGATGGCCCCACTTACTCTATAAGGAGTTGGGCCCTCTCCAATTAATTGAGATTCCCTCCTCTCAGATGACTTTAGCTTGTGTCAAGTTGGCATAGAACCTAGCCAGCATAGAGATCATCAGTGGCTCTAAGAGTCTCCTTTTAGAGACGATGAGGACAGAGGCCATGAGTGATACCTAAGATCAAAGGCAAACCCTTGTTGGGAGTTCACAGATAAGCAAGACTGGCTCTGCCCCTGAGGATGCTACAGCCAGGGAGACATCTTGGAGACAGACTCATGAAGTTCAGAGAAGGAAGAGCCCAAGTGAAGATGTTGGCATTTGTTGCATAGACAATTGAGGGTGTTCTTGTGGCTCAGAGCCAGATGATTGGATGAATCCTGGGAAAAGTAACAGTTAACCTGGGATCTTCAAGATAACGAGGAGCTTGACATTTAGGAATATAAGGAATCTGAGGGACAAAGATGTGCAGGGCATGGAGGATTCTGGAAGCTCATTTGGGGCCTAGGGGCCATATTCCTGTTGGATTTGTATGGGGTTGTGGCTAACACTATATCCATTAGAATGCTTCAGTAAAGAAATACCAGCTAGAAAGAGTTTGGACATCAAGACTAAGTCTCTCCCCCACCCCCAACCCCCCCAAGTTTCCTTCTGCTCTTAGGTGTTTTGAGATTGGGTTATTGTTATGCAGCTCAGGGCGACTTGGAATCTCAGTTCTGCCTCAGCCTCAGGAGTGCTGCCATAGCGGAGCCACACCCCACAGCACCATGCTGAACCACACCACACCACACCATACCAACCACACTGCGCCACGCCATGCCGTACCGCACGGTGTGGCACTGTACTGTGCCACACCCCAACACGCCACACCACGCTGAGTTGTGCCACACCACACAAACCACACCAGCCTTCCCTCACTTACTCCCCAGAGTCTACAGATGAAATATGAGCTTCTGAAATTGGCATTCCTTCCCTCTGCCTTGAACAACATCTCTGTCATTCACCACACTGCCACATTCGGTGGGTCTCTTGTGAAACACATGAAACACATGTCTCTCCACTGTGTCCCTGACTGCCTTGGTCACCACAACTTTAAGTCTTCATATCTCGCAGGAGAAACCTTCCAACCTTGCTAACAATTGAGACTGTCCTAGTACATGTTGGCCCTTCTCACTTCCATGGAAGGACTGGACCAACTTGTCGACCACAAGATGAAAGCAATGGTTGGCATTTTGGTTGGAATTTAATCTGACATGTAGACCAGTTTGGGGAGAATGATTGGCCGTGCATGTGGAGGCCAGAGGTTGAGGTTGGGTATCTTCCTCCATCACCTTCCACCTTGTGTTTCAAGACAACATCTCTCATTGAACCTACTCTCACTAATCATTCAAGGTTGGCTGCTAGGTGAGCTCTAGGGAGGAGCCTCTCTTGGCCTCCACAGGAGTGTTGCCATGCTCAGCTCTCTGTGGGTGCTGGGATATGAACTCAGGTCCTCATGCCTGTGCAGTCAACTGAGTCATCTCCTTAGCTTCAAGAATGACTTAGTTTCACGCTACGGAGTTTTCCAATCCAGGACATTATTCCTGAATTACTTAGGTCTTGGATCTGTGAAGGTCCTGAAACCAGATCTGTAATCTGAACAGTAAAGTTTTAGTTCAAAAACTCGTTAACTAGTATAATGATAAAAAGGTGAAGGAGTCTCAGGGGTCCAAAATGTGTGCATGCAAAAGGTAGATGTTATAACCGGACGGAGAATAAATGACAATAGGAGGGAGTGAGAAGGATTCTTTCTCACGGTTCAGCCTGACCTCTGGGGATGTGTGGCTGTCTGGAAACCCCTGGGGAACAAGCAGGAAGAGGCTGGCCTCAGCTGGTCAGTGGTTACTGGGTGACAGAGAAAGCTGCCAGACTGTTTATACCCAAGAGCCGGCTGGACTTCTACAGATCTGACCAATGTGATAATTCACAGCCCCCACCCGTTCTAAACCTCCACCCAGAGATTTTTTTTTTAAAGTCCCACCACAGCAGACGATTTTTAAAATAACGTACTCTTTATCAAAACTATTTCTCCTTCGCAAAGATTATTCTGTAAGTAAGCACTGGAGTTTTTAAATGCGCTTTATCTCCCCTCCCCCAAACTCGCTTGGGGTGTGCATTAGTTTTCTGTTGCTGTCATAGAGTGCCCTGACCAAAACACGAGCCATGGATGAAAGAGCGGCATAGAGCCCCAGGGTGGTGTGGTCCATCATGGTGGACTGCGTGGTATTATGGGAGCAGGAGCTTGAAGCTAGCCTGCCAGTCAAGAAGCTGACATGTTTCATCTGTAGACAGGAAGGAGCAAGTTAGGGAGGGAGGGAGGAAAGAGAAGAAACAGAGAGACGGAGAGTGAGGGAGAGAGAGTCAGAAAGAGGAAGTGGGCTGGGCTATAGAACTCTGTCTTAGTTAGGGATTTACTGCTGTGAACAGACACCATGACCATGGCAACACTTACAAGGACAACATTTTATTGAGACTGGATTACGGGTTCAGAGGTTCAGTCCATTATCGTCAAGGCAGGACCATGACAGCTTCCAGGCAGGCATGGTGCAGGAGGAGCTGAGAGTTCTACATCTTCATCTGAAGGCTGCTAGCAGGAGACTGGCTTCCAGGCAGCGAGGATGAGGGTCTTAAGCCCACATCCACAGTGACACACCTACTCCAAGGCCACACCTCCTCCAATAGGGCCACACCTACTCCAACAAAGCCACACCCACTCCAACAAGGCCACGCCCACTCCAACATTGCCGCACCTTCTAATAGGGCCGCTCCCTGGGCAGCGCATATACAAACCATCAAAAACCCCAAAGTCCATGCCAGAGACACATGTTCTCCAGCAAAGTTCTACCCCCTAAAGGGTCTCTAACCTTCCTAAACAATGCCACCAACTGGGGACCAAGCATTCAAACAAAAACCCATGGGGGACATTTTTGATTCAAACTACAAAGAGATGATTCTACGCTTTCTGTTCTGAATTTCATTCATGTGGTTTCTTTTCAAACATAAAGCTCTTGTAAAAAACTAAACTTGTTTTCACGACAGAATCCTTGAGAGAGAGAGTGAGAGAGAGTGAGAGCGAGCTCTAATTTTTTTTCTGGTAATTTCCTCATCTGATTTTTTTATCTGCATATTTGCATCAAGGCCATTTTAACTTCAAAGAGCTGAACAGAGAAGTATTTCATTGTTTTGTATTTTCTATTAGAGGTTGGGGAAGGTCATTCTGATTTCTTTCTTAAATACTTGGGATAATTAAGCAGTGAAAACCACTGGGTCTCCAGATTTCTTTGTGGCAAAGTTAATTACAGGCTCAGTTTTGTTTTGTTTTGTTTTAAATCAATGCTGAAATGTTTAGATGTTTTGTTTCCTTCTTTGTCAATTCTTCCTATAAAGTATGCCTCTCACTTCACCTAGAGGTTTTAATTCCATGGAAATGAAGTTTTTCTCTTTTTAAAAATAATTTTGCTATTGTTTTTTTCCCCCTCAGTACCCAAGGATCTCGCTCTGGGTTTATCAGTTTTTCAAATAAGCAATTTAGGTTCTGTTGATTTTTTTCTCTATTGTAAGTTGGCTTTCTGTTTTTATTGATTTCTGCTCTTTATTATTTTTCCTTCTTTGATTTAACATGTACTTTTCTAAATGCTTCAGAGGGCTGCTTATCTCTGATTTCTATTCTCTTCTAGTCTGCCCATTGAGAGCTGTGAGTTTGTATCTAACTAGAGACTCAACTATGTATCACAGCTTCTGACGAATCTTATTTTTATTATCATTTATTTAAAAGAATACCCAATGCCTTCTAAATTCCTAATAGTTCCCACACATATCTTTTTAAAAAAATATTTTAACTGTCATTATTAATTTCCAACTTAATTGCATTGTGATTGGAAATGCATTCTGCTAATTTTTTTTTAAATTTTTACAATTTTGCTTAACTTTTTGACTCAACGTTTGATGAATGAGGTAAATGTTTGCTGTGCATTTAAAATGTGCTTTTATAATAGAGTAGATTTTTATTTATCTCCTGTTTCAGTAAAACGGCATATTTTTGGTAGCTGCATCTAATCTTCCATCACACATTTACAGAGTTTTAAATTTCAATAATTGTATTTTTCAGTTTTAGGATTTATATTTGGGTCTTTTGTGGATTTCCTCTGTCTAGTCAATTGTGTAAAGGTCAGACTGCTCAGATTCATTAATTATGTTTCTTATTTCTTCTAAATCCTTAACATGCACTAGTTCACTTAAAAAAAAAATAAGTTCTCAAGTAAGGGTGCAATAATATTCAACTCTGGTGGACTTATCTACCTTTCTTTTTAGTTAACTTTTTGATTTATACATTTTGAAAGTTAGCTGTTACAAGCATGCAAATAAAAATTGTTCTATCTTCCCATGAATCAGTTCTTTTCCTGAAACTTTTCTCTTTGTATCTTGCTACACTTTTGCTTGCAAGGCTTACTTGCTCTGGCTTGTTTGCTTTTGTTCAGTGTTTATCTTTTTCACTTTCAGGTTTCTGGGACCTTGTGTTTAGGATGTGTCTCATGCAAGAAGCATAGAGCTCTGTTATTCCCACATAAGCAGTTAAGGTGGGTCTTTCAGCTGGACTATTTAGTCCATTTACATTTAATGTAATTATCCATGCACCCTATTTTGCGTATGTCTATATTAATGCCCTTTTCTCTTTCTCTCACTTTTTTGTTTTCATTTCGTTTTGCTATAATTTGAAAATTAGTTGAGTGTTTCTATTATTAATCTGTTAATTACACATCTATGCTGATCTGAATGACAATGGTTGCCACACACCCACACACACACACACACACACACACACACACACACACACGCTTGGTGCCTAGCTGGTGGAACTGTTTTTGGAAAAATTAATAAGTGTCACATGTTGGAGTAGATGTGTCACTGGCGGTGAACTTTGGGGTTTCAAAAACCCTCACCAAGCCCAGTCTTCTCCCACCCTCTGCCTCATGCTTGTGGATCAGATGCAAACTCTCAGCCACTGCTCTAGCATCATGCCTGGCTGCTGCCGTGCTCCCTGCTATGTTGGTCATGGATTCACTCTCTGAAGCTGTAAACCCCAGTAAACCTTTCTAATAAATTGCCTTGGTCATGGTGTCTTTTCATGACAATAGAAAAATAACAGAGATACCATATTTTCCTAAAAAATGAAGACATGGCTTCTTTGTTTAATGGAGTCTAATATGAACCAGTATTTTAAAATCGCTTTCCAGACAATATGTAGGTCTATTATACTGTAAACTAATTTATCTGGTTTTCTGCCTTTTCTGTGTATGCATATTTTTTCATTTAATTCTACAGATGTTTAAAGCCTCATGAGAAATTACTACTATTGTTTTCAATGTTAATTATATTTCTTTCAAAAGCTTGTCCTATGGGGGAATCCTTCGTGTATCCTCTTTCTCTGCAGGTAACTTTCCATTTGTCCACAGACATCTCTTTCATATTTATTTGTTATTGTCTTTGCTAGTGCTGTGTATTAACTTCCCCAGAGTTGAAACATTCTATCCTGAAGCAAAGATCCTTAAGCATCAGGAAATGTACAACTTACAAGTCTCAGGAAGCTCCTGAAACTGACCAACTCATAAGACCCCTCCCTCTCCAAGGTATTGTAAGCAGTAGACTTTTAGACCATTGTGCTGCCTCCATGCAAGTTGGCTTTTCAATGGGGTATCTGCATTCCAGTCACCCATGTCCCTGAAAGTGTCTCTTCAGTCATCTTCCTGCATATGCTTTAAGTAATTCTAATAAACTTATTGGTTTGCCAAACTAGATTTTGGTATAATCATTACTTTGTTCTCTCATTGGTGTCCCTTGTATCTGTTGTGAGTAGACATTGTATCATGTCTCCCTAGGAAAGTCTCACCCAATAGTTGGTGACTAGTTATCACAGTTTTACTTAACCCTCAGGCACCTCTCCTCTGGCTTCATGTTTAAGGACATTTTTGTAGATTTTAGCCTTTTAATTTGTACAGTACTCCTTCTCATTGTCTTTCTGGACCCAACTACACATTTCACACCTTTCTGCTCTTTCTCCTCACAAATTTCTATAAACACAGCAAGCAACAACTATGCTGCAGTCCGGATGTTAAGCTGTTTTGAGATTTCCCCCCATCAAACACCTTTGTCCCTTAGTTTAGAGTTCAGCATCACTCGAGTTCCCAGAGCATGTACTGAACTCAGCCACATGGGTGGCCAGAATGTAACATGCCTGGCCTCTAGCCCAGTTCTCAATAGAACTGTGCTCTCTTTTGAAACGCCATGAGTCAGTCTTCACTGCTGGCATGTCTCTTAGAAGTCTGGCTTCCTGAAACCCCACCAGGATAAATAGCTGAACATTTACTAGGGTTTCTTTGGCTTGAAGCTCTGTCAACAAGCACCAGTCCACATTCACCCATTCCTTGGTACAAATTTTCTGCTTTTCATGTTACTGTGACAAAAAAAAAAAAAAAATCTAACAGAAGTAACTTTGGGAAGGGAAGGTCACTTTGGCTCACAGTTTGAAGTGGTACAGTCTAATGTGGTGGAAAGGCGTGGTGGAATGTGAGTGTGCGGTGGATGGCCGTGTTGCATGCAGTCAGGAAGCAGGAAAAAAGATGGAAGCTAGTGCTCAGCTGTCTTCTCTTTTCCTTTTAATTTACTCTGCGTCCCACCCACTCAGGGTGGATCTTCCATCCTTAAGTAACTCTACAGGGCAATGCTTTCAAGTGTTGCCAGAAGTGTGTCTCCTAGGTGATTCAAATTCCAGTCGAGTTAGCAGTGAAGATCGACTATCACAACCACACAAATGTTAACGATTTTATTCGACTCCAAACTAGACATCGCCTGTGATTTTTCTCCTACAGGCTTTTTCTTTCTTTGTGTTCCCTGCATATATTTATTTCATTTGGGGCCATAGGAAGTGAAATCAGTATGTTTAAGAATTGTAATACCATGTGTAATGATGATAACCATTTGTTTTACTTTTATTACATTTCTTTTATGTGTGTGGGGCTAGCACTTGAACTCGGGGCCTGGGATATTCAAGGGAAAATTTTACTAAAAAGAATATACTGAACTACACTTAGATCATGATTTTCGAGAAGGTCTCTAGGTATATTTCCCAGGTTGATCTTGAACTCCTTGGGCTCACATTGTCTTTATGCCCATTAGTGTTATGGATGAAGGACTACAGGTCCATGCATCACCCCTGGCTGTTTAGTGAACTTATTATTCACAATAGCCAAGACAAGGATACAACCTAAGTGATGGATGGTTGGTACACCACGCATATAATAGGATATCGCTCTATCTTAAAAACACCTAAGCCCGTCCATAATGCTTACATGTTCCAGTAGCATGTTTTACACAATAACACATGCAGATTTTATTTGTCAATGAAATATAAAAAGATTTTTTAAAATGAGCCATGACATGATGGGAGACGAAGAGAAAGGGATCCAAGGGGTATTTTCAAAGCATTTACTATTCAACCCATTAGTTCACGAGACACCTGGCTTAAAGTCTCTAAGGCGGGTTGAACTGCTGTTTTGCATAGAGAATGTGTGATTTGAGGAGTTAAGGCTATTTCCTTCAAGTCTGCACAGTGGCCATCATCAGACTGAGACTCAAACTCAGATCTACACATCTCAAGAGTAACCTGGTCCGTATGCATTACATGTGGGGTGTGCTTCTTACCATCCTACAGTTTTTGTGTTGCGTGTAGTTTCTACTACCCCGCTTTAAGCTCCGGGTGGATCGCACTACCAGACACTGCTCTGATTCCCTAGGATCCACGGATGAAAGACGCACACACATTAGCTTATTTTTAGTATGCTTTTAGCTCAATGGTCGGGCACTTCTAAGCCTCCCGAGACTAACCTGCCCTTACCTTCACTCCGAGCTTAACACTTTAAATCTTCCCTCAGCTTAGTTGCTCAGTTACCTTTACATCTAATTCAAAACACCTCTAAATCTGCCCTCAGCTTGGTTGCGTTTCTAATCTCCCACCTGCTACTCCAGGCCCAGTCGGAGAAGCAGCCAATGGTCACTCTATCTGAAATCTCACATGGCTGGTGGCTCTCTCTCCCTTCAAATCACAGTGACTCCTCCTTCCTCCACCTGCATCTCTTAGCCTGCCTTCGGCACCTAGAAGTCCCGCCTCTTCTGCCCTGCCATTGGCCACTAGCATCTTTATTGATAGATCAAGAACCAACTGGAGGACAGTACCTTCAGCGTTCACATGCATCCCCATCAAAGCATGAGAACGACTCCCTACACTTTTGTATTTTTTTTTTTTTTGGTTTGTTTGTTTCTATGATTAATTTTCAACCTGATTTTTTTTTTTTTTGAAGTCATAGCATGTAGGTTACTACTGCAAGATACTACAGACTGGATTGGTGAACATCAGGAACTTATCTCTCCTTTTTGGAGGCCGGGAAGCACAAGATCGAGGTGTTGGCTGATTCAGTGTGTGGGGATGTAGTCCTGCTTCATGGATGGTGCCTTATCACTGTGTCCTCATTGGGTAGATGGCTGCCTTCGTGGCTTTGTTGACGTTGTCTAAAATGATAGGCTTTCTTTTCAAAGGCAGAGTAATATTCTGTCATATGTATGACCCATTCATCCATCAGCCATCAGTAGGCATTAAGGACATGACTCCCATACATGAGCTCAGTCCCCATGGCTTAATCACCTCTGAAAGACCCAGACTCCCACAATCTCACATTGGGCATTGATTTCTCACATAAATTGTTGGAAGATGTAAATAGTCACAGCATACATAGGGAATGTTCCTGGAGAGAGAAAAGATGAAAAAAATTAAATAAATAAATAAAGAAAAGCTGCTGACTTCTTTCTGTAACCTCAGTACAAAAATGACATTTCAAGTTTGGCAGCGGAATTCTGTGGGCCAGTCTAGACATCTCATTCCCTTCAAATGGTCAGTTGAAAGACATTAATTTGTTCAATGGACATTTGCTGATTTTAATTAGAAAGAGGTCCTAGTTGCAGCAGTAACTGTTATTTGGCGAGGACCTACTATGTGCCATGCACTAAGGTGAGGACCTACTGTGTGCCACACACTAAGATATGTACTTGGTTTATTGTTTCATCTATAGCCATCAGCACATTTTTGGGAAGTAGTTGTTCATTTTAATTTTTTCCATTTATTTATTTATTTATTTATTTATTTGTGTATGGGCACTTACAATAGGTGCATGGAAGTCAGTTCTCTCCTTCTACCATGTGAGTCCCAGGGGTGCAGCCCAGGTTATCAGGATTGGCAGCAGAGGCCTTCACCCATTGGGTGTGTGGCCTGGAAGTAGCTGTTTTTATTCCTATTGTTAAAGACTTGAACACAGAGGCACAGGAAAGTGAAGAACTCACCCCAGTGCATTCAAGATCTGGATTCTGAACCCTTTTATGAAGTGCCAGCAAAGAATGTTTATTTCTGCATGTGCTCACTTAATGTGCCAATCCTGCCTTAAGCCACACACAGACGGAACCTGATAAATGTGATTTGTTTTTCGTGATACTGTAGTAGACTTCCCAGGAAAGAGCCACAAAATAATATTAGTGAGGCCTCTCTGCCTTGGCAGAAACTGTGATAAATATCTCCAAAATGACCCTTTGGAAGACACCCTTCCCCCCAAGAGTTCTGTGTCATCTAGTTTCAGGATCAGATTATGCCCAGGCTCCAGGCTGCCATTTGCTCCAAATATTTCCTGACTGAAAATGTAACTGATCTGACAGTTTATTTCCCAAGATCTATTAGTTCCAAAGTGACAGGATATGCATGTGCCACTCTAAAGAAATTGGCCTTGTGATTGGCTCTCTCCTGGGAGGCTCACACTGTCCTGACGATGTACTAATTTGATGAAGAAGTGGCAAACACAATTAGCAGGCTCGCCTGGTGATTTTCCAATCATGATGTCTGGGGTCTGTTATTGGTTTAGCTGTAATTGAGCTTAAGATGATCTGAAAATGTCTAAGTCAGTGTGAAAGTCATTCATGGGTTTGGCTCCAGGGTGGGTGTTCAGGAACCAGGTGGATCGGTGACATTTAGATGTTTGAGACCTGGAAGGCATGTGCTAGTATCTCAGACACCATAGTTTATCTCTGTGTCTTAGTCACTGTTTTATTGCTGTGATGAGACACCATGGCCTCAATAACTTTTATAAAAGAAAACATTTAATTGGAGTTTTTCGTACAGTTTCAGAGGCTTAGTCCACTATCATCAGGGGGGAGAGCATGGCGGCAGACAGGCATGGTGCTGTCAAAGTGGCTGAGAGCTGTGAGACTCTGCTCAGCATGGGCTTTTGAAACCTCAACCCCTACCCCCAATAACACACTTTCTCCAACAAGACCACTCCTCTCAATCCTTCTAATCCTTTCAAATAGTGCCACTTCATACTTACTAAGCACAAGTGAGGGCTTCTGTGCTATCCCCAAACCCTACAGCATTAGCCTTTGGTGATTACTTCACAGGGCCTTGTTCTGTATGTCTTTTGTGAGTGTGGCCAACCTGGCAAACATGACAATGGTCTCAAGAGACACTTTTGTCCAAGTATGGCTATCAGACTATTGAAACAATAAGCCCAGAGGAAAGAGGAATTTCCCTGAATTCCCCAAGAAACTCATGCTTGGAGAAGGAAAAGGTGA
This sequence comes from Rhynchomys soricoides, assembly GCA_019843965.1. Taxonomy (NCBI): domain Eukaryota; kingdom Metazoa; phylum Chordata; class Mammalia; order Rodentia; family Muridae; genus Rhynchomys; species Rhynchomys soricoides. The sequence goes on from JADRCH010000259.1 coordinate 1,386,361, forward strand.
CAGCCAAAGAGGGAACTTAGCTCCCGGAAGGAGATTTCATGCAGTTCTACCAACTTTTCTTCACCATATAGGAGGACATTGAAGCCCAGACAGGATGAATCAATGGTGGGCAGGACCATACCTTGACCAAGACTGCTTAAATGTGCTTTTCTTCAGGACCCCAAAGATGGACTTGAGGGGAGTCATTAGATCTCTTTGTCCCTCTTCCCAGTGTGGCCACATTGACTGACTCTCCCTTTTCTGATCTGAACTGATAAATTATGTGATTTGTTTGGCTTCTGGAGAAGTAGCTGAACTTGGCTTCTTGGAATACAGACAGGCTATAACCCTGAATTTGGTCACAATTGTCATTTATGCATTGCATGCTAAAGTCATATTTATTTGTTAGTGTAATTGTCACCAGCTGTCATAATGCACACCTGAAATCTTGGTGGATGGGTAGGAAGTCTGAAGCGATGTGTAGGTGACCTCTTCCATCTGCTGACTCAGAGACCCAGGCTCCTTCGGTCCATGACACCATCATCTCCACATCTGGCTGATGGGAGACTCTTCTCCTCACACTGGCTGTGTCTGTGTGGTCTAAGCCTGACCTGTGAAAGACTATGATGGGATGTGTTCCTAAATGGTTGAATAACTCACAGAAGACAGGAAACATCTTTCTCCTGGGAAGCAATACAGCATAATAAAGTCCCTTCCTTTCCCATAATGGTCTTTGCTGATGTTCTTGGTTAATGAGCCTGGAGACTCTCTTCTCTCTGCTCCTGTTTGTGGGTGGGTGCTGGAACTGAACTCCGGTCTCCTGCAAGAGCAGTTCAGCTGAGGCATCTCTCCAGCCTGTCTTCTTGTTCCTATGGCTGCACTGCATGTTCCAGCCTCTGATGGGGAAGCTTCTGGGCCATTCTCCTGTCTCCACCTCTCATTTTACCCTGGAAATTCTGGGATTACAGAGGCAGGTCACTGCATTCAGCTTTTTTTTTTTTTTGTGGGGGTCCTGGGGTTTAACCTCAGCTCACTAGGCTTGCATGGCACAGAACAACTGGCTGTCAGCCCAGCTGTGTCTTCATGGAGCAGCGTTGCAGCTGAGCTAAGGAAAAGCTTCCAGCTTGGCAGACAGCTTTCTTGTTTAGGATGTAGGAAAGTTGCTGGAGGTGGAGAATGCTGACGACAGGGTAAGGTACTTTATACCCACCTCCCTGAAGTAGATAGGGTATGGCATCCTATCACCCCTCTCTGGTTCTCCGAGGCCACTGCTATTGCCACATGGAAACCTTTCCTGTTCAGGTAGCTCCTTTCTTCTGGCAATCCAGATGGGACATGGCCCTCTCCAGCTATTGCCCATTGTCATAATAACAGTCCTGCCTGGCACAGGGGCTGCTGTGGGTCCCAAGCAAAGGAACTCTAGGTGGCAGTAGAGAATGGTGATGTCATCTATGGAGCATGGTGATGTCATCTATGGAGCAAAAAGGGGGAGGTTTCCGGTGAGCCACCTGTGTGTGTGTGGGAGGGGAGTTAAATTTCCTCACGGGGTCATTAGACCTCATTAAAACCAATCTTGGGCTGGCATGTTATTAGCAACACAGCTCAGGGATAACGAGTGTCCTGGGAATTTGCAAATATTGTTTGGATAGCATATTGGTTATTTAAAGAATTTCTCCCTCAAACAGAAAAGTAAAAAGGATCTCTTAGTAAGTCTATTCTGACTATTTTTTAAAAAAAGTTAGTGTGTGCGTGAGTGTGCGTGTATATGGGTGGGTGTGCTTGTCCATTTGCACATGTGTGAAAGACACAGGTTGACATCAGGTGTCTATCACACAGGATCTCTGACAAAGCTTAGAGATGCTCACCAATAACATAAAATATATAAAAAAATTAAACATAGTTTTACGAAGAGATACGGTGTATGCCTGGAAGGTGAACATGACAGAGCTTCCCCACTGGGTACACCATAATAATTAGTAAGCATCCATCATGTGAAGAACCCACACCACAATATCCCTGTGAGGAAGGTAGTGGCTTCCTCACATTGCTTCCAAGCTACATGTATGTGCGTATGTGCTTTGCATGCATGCATACCTATGCACCACATGCAGGCGGGGCTACGGAAGACCAGAGAGCATTCAAAATCCCCTGGGATTAGGAGATGGTTGTGAGGACCATGGGGGTGCTGGGATTTGAACCTGGTCCTCTGCAAGCACAGAAAGTGTCTGAACTGCCAGCCCATCTCCAGCCTCATGTCTTTATCCTAACATTTCTGCAGTGCCGAGGTTAGACCCCAGCATGTCCTGGGTGTTATGGGAGCACTTTGTCACCGAGCCACCCCACTTTTGCCAGGGCTTCTCACGTGGAATCCCATTACCCTTTTCTCAGTCTAGGAATGAGGGAGCATTGACTAGATCCATTAAAAGGATGCAGGCTTATATTTTAATTAAGGAAAATTTGCAGTCTGTGTATTTCCCAAGCTTTTGATTTTTTATGATTTTTCAGCGCAATTTCGGACTCAGGCAGACCCTTGGCTGATTTGAGTTCATTACAGCAGAGTATAAACCCTTGATTCTGTGGCTCAAAATTAGAACCACGGGCTCCCCAGTGATCTGGGACCACCTGGGCCTGACCCTTTGGTCCAAGGATTAGAAATTAAAATCCATAAGAAAGACACACATTAGCAGATGACTTGCATCCTTGGGTCACAGGTTGGCTGTGAGGTCACAAGCTAACATCTGCAGTCTCATGGGGACCCTCTCCTGAATTTTATGAACGGGGACATTGTTCACCTATGCTGATAGTTAAACGTTTTGTTTGGTAAAAGAATTTAAAACATACCATTGACTCACACACACAGACATGTGTCTGTTTCCCCAAGCTGGTCTGCTGTTTCTCTTCTTTACTTTTAGTATTCTTTAGTTAGGTGTTGTACATTTCCTCAGAGATAAACCTCCATCTTGGAGAGAAGATCACAGAGGCACAGGATGTTCCAAAGGTGGGTGGAATACTCCACCCTACCCGGAAGCACCTCACACTCAGCATTTAAAGAACTGGAGGCTTCAGGAAGTCCATGAAACTTACTAGACTCACTAGGACCTTCTTTCTCCAAGTGGATATAAATAGAAAGAGCTGAGAGAGATGCTCTTAGCCCAGCTGAGCTACCTTCAAGAGAGCCAACAGCTAGGCTACCCAGAAGAGGCTCTCTTCAACTTGAGCTGCTTATAGATAGAGGTCCAGCGTTCATGAGCTGTCAGCCATGCTGGTCTGAGCATTTGGTGCTTAGCCATCTTTGAGTCATTTCTGCTCCTTCACCCACTTTCCTGTAAGTAACCAAAATAAAATTTATTGGGTCACCAATGAATCAGTCAGTCCAATGAGTTGGACTTTGGTGGTGTCTCTAGTTTGGTCTTTTGTTGGTTCCCTATCCTGGGTGATTAGATGTTCACTGACATCTCACCAGGAACAGGGTCACACAACATTATACACACACACACAACAATGTCACACACACACACAACAATGTCACACACACACACACACACACACACACACACACACACACACACCACACCATTAGTATGCATAACAGTAGTTTCTCTATGTCACTTCCGGTCACATGTCCTTGAAGCATGCTTTGCTGTTTTTGTTGAGTACACCTGGTGAGCTTACTTGTAAATCTTTGTTGTCTTTGTCGTCTCAGTGGTGATGAAGAGATTAAGTTAACACACCATCTTATCCTGACTCTATCTTGTGTTTATTTAGATAGTTCTGCCCCACCTCCCACCCTCCCAAAATGGCCACATCCATCTTGGCAATACTTTGGGACTGGCCCCGATCCCGACCATGGTTCAGATGTGTTAACCAAAATAATCAATGTTTGTGCAAGCGAAAATGTAAAATTAAAATGGCTAGAGAAAATAAAAAAATAATTGCCGTGTTGTGCCTGGAAAAATACTGCTCACCTCTGCAAACGGACAGATGTTATAAGATTACTCTAGTCTCCTTGGACACAGATGTGATTGTGGTTTTTATGGTTTTTGTCTCTAAAAACACCATACCGTCCAGCTTTGGCACCAAGAAGCATTTTGACAGTGCTACCATACTCTTGGTTTGACTATTATTGTAGGACTGTTAAACTTTTAATTGGCCCAATTAGTGTGGTTGTTGCTAATTATCTCTTGTGGATCATTTCAATAAGAAATGAGAACGTAGGAAAGCTGTTTCAAAACAAAATTCAAGCCATGGTTCTTGACAAAGAGAATTGGTGTCTCGTTGACAGACCTGGCTCGGATGCAATGCTGAATACACTTGGAAATCATCCTCAGTACTCAGGACGTCCACAAGGCAGACAGAAGTGACATTAGAACAACCCCACATGTGACCCACGGGAGGGGTCTGAGTCCATCATTCAACTGCCGTCCACATGGGGCAACCGTATGACTGCCATAGTGGCTGCTTTAGTGGATGGATGTGCCATTGCCATGGCAACGATTTTGATTGATAGATCGGTCCATTATAATGTCTATTAAATATTTTTTTTTTTATCACCTCAAGACGAGTTAAGAGTTGAAGGGAAAAAGTGAAGAAGGACAGCTACAGGGTGGGCACTTCAAAAGAGGAAAGTTTCCATATCAAAAGATTCAGGAGGACCTCCAGGAACCTTGGCAAAGCCCGAGGCTATTTTTTAAATGATCCTTTTGCTGCTGGGCTCTGAAGGCCATACCTGAAATGAAGGATTTTGTCAGGCAAATTACACCCTAAAACTCTCTGCTTACTTCCTTTTCTCGTCTGAATAGGAATTCGTGCAGAGTTGAAATAGCAGCCCCAAATCTTGCCATTTTAATAAAAGTTCCATTTCTTCTTTTTTAGTGATAGCACTCCAAATCAAGCTCCTTCTCATTTCCATAGTTTCCCATGGAAATATAATTTTGAAAATATCGTCTACTAGGCTGAGTTTCTTCCCAGGGACAGAAAGAAGAGAATGGAGAAGAAGATCCTTCCTCTTCATCTCACTGTGCACAGGCATCCTAAGCTATTTCCGGTCATGGTTGATCTGAGTCTCTGCTTCTCTCTTTGCTTCTGCAATTCCTCTTGATGAGCAGAGACACCTGTGTGCATCATTTCACTGTATCATCCCCCCGTCTCTCCCCTGCAACCCCCACTGCCTCTATCTTCCCCCACCCTCCCACTCCTCATCCCTCACCTCCTCACTCTCACTCCCTGCCCCCCACAAGCCAGAGTCAGGAGTAGAGGAAGTGATTCCATAGGCTAAGAACTAGATTTGACTGACTGGGAGGTCCACCAATCAGAGTAACAGTGAGGAATCTCTAAGGCTTGATTGGTCCATGGACTGGACCAATCAGAGCCAGCCTTAGGAATCTCTAAGGACTGATTGGCCCTAAGCTGGACTAATCAGTATCTCACTGAAGAATCTCTAAGGCTTGATCCGTTTGTGAGCTTGGCCAATCAGAGCCTCTCTCAAGGACCTCTATAGACTGATTGTCCCTGAGGAACCAATCAGAATACGAGTGCCTAAAGCACCTGATCAGATGGCAGTTCATTTCGCAAGACATATTTGCCAAATGAGGGATGTAGAGAGGGCAGCAAGGGCAAAGGGTCAAAACTGCTCTGCACGGCAGAGCTACTTGCAGGTGAGAGTCCTCACCCAGCTTGCTTCTACCATGACACAAGTCAGGCAACAACCTTCTCTTCTGCTGGCAACTCCCAAGGCTCTCAATCTTGTGCTTAGGTCTTGGGTATCCTGCAACCAGCTGTAACCACTCACATTATCATGATGCCTAAGCCGTGGAGATGACTAAGCACAGTGCAAACTTGGACCGCTGAGTGTTGAATAAGGGACTGTTGTTAATTTGGGGGTAGATGAGACCACAAATACATACAGACCACAAGAGGATATGGTTGTAAGGTTGCAACCAGTTGTCCTGTTGAAATAGGAAGGCAGTAGAGAATCGGGGTGAAAGGGGATGAGAACACAGGTTTAACTGACAAGGATTTCAGTGACTGGAACCCATCATGCCTTCAGGATTATGGCATCTTTCTTTGCTTAAAGCTGTTTATGTTACTTGTTAATATAAAAGTCATAACCTACATTTCAGACTTATTTGATTGTGATAATGTGTTGTGTGATGCAGTTCTTGGGGAAATGTTAATAAACAACTGTTCATCCCAGATAGGGGTCTGGAGATAGACCAAAGTGTGGATACCACCAAAGTCCACCATGGTGAACCAGTGAGTTTTATTAGGGTTACTTACAGGAGTATGGGTGAGGGGTGACTTACAGGAGCGGAGATGACTCAAGAACGGCTGCATCACCAAAGCCCCTCCCAGCATGAATGATGGCTCATGAAAGCTAGAAACCTGGAGGCAAGTTGGAATGTGTTCTTTCCAGGGAGATCAGTTGGTCTGAGCCTCTTCCAGGAAGCTCAGCTTGTCTGACAGTGTCTCTCAGCGTCGGGAAGGGAGGGAACCTGTGAGTCTGGTCAGTTTCAGGGACTTCCTGAAAACTCTGTTGTTTACTCCTGCATTTTAATCAGGATCCCTGAAGATGGATGTTTTATCTCTCAGAGGAGATTGCTTCAATGCATAGCAATGAGAGAACTGTCTTTTTAGCTATTACAAGATATTTTTTCTACCAGTCACCAGCTCTGATTTTTCCAACAACCCGGGATTCACAAGGGGAAGATTGTTACATTGGTTAAGTTCCTGCTGATCTCAAGAACTGTGCTAATGCTTTCTCCTGCACTTGGAAGTGGAGAGAGTGGTCAGGTGTGGCAGTGTACTCCTGCCAGCCTAGCACTCTGGTGACAGAGCAGAAGGATTAGGAGTTCAAGGTCATTCTTGGCTACAGAGCAAGTTTGAGATCAACCTAGGCTACAATCTTAATGAGCCCCCCAGCCCTCCCCCCCCCAAAATGGAATTGGGTAAATGGCTCAGTTGCCTGGCATTCAGGAACTCCTGGGTTCCACCTCTAGTATTGTATAAACCCTACTGTGGTGGTGATGCCTATAACCTCAGGATTCTGTAAGTAGAGTCAGGAAGGCAAGAAGTCCAAGGTCACTCTTAGCTACACAGCCTAGTTTGAGACCAGCCTGGGATAAATGATACCCTGTCTTTAAATAAATAAAGGAGAGGGAGAAAAAAAACAACAACAAAAAACCAGGGGGAGTACACTTTCTGAGAACTAAATCCTGAAGTCAATATAATATGGATCAAAGCAAAGCAGCACAAAGTCACCTTGCTGGTGGCTCCCATGCCTGCAAGGCTTGGGCTGTCACTCAGCGGAATGCATTAGCATCTTTCAGGAAAGACTGTGTCCACTATGACCCATTGTGGAAGCACATAGGACCAAAAGCTGCCAGGAAAGCCTCTCCAGCAGACAGGAAGCTGGAGTATTTCTTGCTGCAGCATCGAGATGTTGAGAACAGATCTGGAGAAGAGCTTCCCGAAAGTTCGGAGCTGTGGTGGGTGGCTCAACCTTCCATCACCGGGCAGGGTCTCATTTTCTCTCCTTCCAGTCGGGACACATCCCCGACTTAAATTGCAAAGTAGAAATATGTTCGTTTCTTGTCTCATTGCTGGGACAAAATAGCTGAACAAAGGCAATTGAGGAAAGAAGTGTTTTATTTATCACTGTTCAACTTTGAGGGTGCAGTTCATCACAGCAGGGACAGAATGTGGATTCCCATCCACAGCTAGGAATCTGATGGAGATGACTGCTGCTACTCAGCCATTCAGTCCTGCTATTCAGTCCAGGACCCCAGCCTGTGGAATGGCGCCCGCAGAGTTAAGGTGGGTCTTTCCACATCAAATTGTCCTAATCTAGGTAATGTCTCACAGGCTTGTCTCTTGGTTCTAGATTTCTCAAAGTTGACAATATTAGCTGTCATGGAGAATGACCAGAATTCAAGGCTGTGAGATTCTCAAGGTTGAGCCCATAGAAGAGACGTGCTGCCCACTTCTGTGTCCTTGGCAGACTCTGCTTGGTAGGTTGAACTTCTACTCTATGGAAAGCTTGTATCTACTGCTGTGAGGACCCACAGTGCTGATATATAGAAACTGCTTACCGCAGTATCTGGCTTGAACTGGTGTTCCCTGATCCATGGCTATTTTTACTCTTGCAGATGCTGTGTCGTGACCGAGGTGGTCAGGATGCCTGGTCACCCAGAGCCACACTTAACACCCTTAAAGCTCCATTTATACCCCACACAGTGATTTATTGAATTTCCTCTGGTGTAGGGACACACTGGTCAGCATGTGGATGGAGGAAGGACAGACATACCAGACATGCTCCCCAGCCCCCAGGGAGGCTGTCATCTGGATGGAGAGGCAAGATGAAGCTATTGCAGACATGGAGAGAGGCCATCCACACCTCCTCTAGGGAAGGGCTTGCTCTCAGCTGCAGAGACTGTGTGGTAGGAGACAGCTCCTCACGAGCTGTCCTTTCTTTCCAGGTCTGTCTTGGCTACAGAGATACCTTGCTCGACTTCCTGTTTGTTCCAAGGCAACCTGCACCCAGAGGCTAAGGCAGGCTTTGGGCACAGCCTAGGCATTTCAGTCTGACTCTGGACAATTGGGTTGTGATGCTGCAGAGCTGTTTATTGAGGAGGGAAGGTCACAGAGGTCACGATGTCACTTCCCCAAACCCAGCTGTGCACTTGCCCTTCCTCTCTTGGGAATGGATCCTTAGGAATGCCTGTCATTCCACACTCTTCTGAGACATTTCCCCAGAACCCAACAGAGGAGGTTATGGGAACCTGAGGACAGATCAGGCCTTTTTGCTGAGGACAAGGTGGTCACTGAACATGTGTGTATCTGTCTCTTTGTATGCCATGTGTGTGCCCATGTCTACAGAGGCCAGAAAAGAGCATTGGATTCCCTGGAGCTGGAGTTACAGGTGAATATGAGCTGTCTGGTACAGGTGCTGGGAACTGAACTCAGGTTCTCTGGAAGAATAGTGAGTGCACTTAACTGCCTCAGGCTCCTACTGTCTTGATCCCCCCCCCCCCCCCCCCCGTTCGTGATCCAATCTGTAAACCTGTACAACAACAGAAAAAGTAGCCGAGGCACCCTGAGGGTCACAGGTGCAAGCTGTTGACATTTGTGCCCCTAAGATGGACATGGGTGGTAGGGTCTCAGTGAAGTCTTATCTGATGGAGCTAGTTTTTGTTTCAGCTCTACCTCTCCCTCTCTCTTCCCTCTCCCCTCCCTTTCCCCCCCCCGCCCTTTCCCTTCCCTTTACCTCTTCCTCTTCCCTCCTCTCCTTTCTCTCTCTCTCCCTCCCTCTCCCTCTTCCCCTCCCTTTTCTTCTCCCTCTCTCCCCTTCTCCCTGTTCCCTCCCCCTTTCCCTCCCTCTCCCCTCCCCTTCCCTCCCCCCTTTTCCTCTCCCATTCCTCTCCCTCCTTCTCCCTGTCCCCTCCCCCTCTCCCTTTCCCCTCCCTCTTCCTCTCCCCTCCCTTCCCTCTCTTTGCCTCTCCCCCTTTCCCTCCCTCTCCCCTCCCTCTCTCCTCCCCCATTTTCTTCCTCCTCCTCCTCTCTCTCCCTTCCCCCTCCCTCTCCCCTCCCTCCTTCTCCCTGTTCCCTCCCCCTTTCCTTCCCTTTCCCCTCCCCCTCCCTCCCAGCTCTTTGCTTAAGCAGCACTGCTTTAACTGTGCGGTGCCTCTGTTTCCTCATGCCCTTTCCCTATGGGACTCCTGTCTTCCACCCTCCCCTCTCCTCTGTCTCTCTGGACGTTGGAGCATCCCTGGACCTCTTGCAGCCCCCCTCCCCCCAGCAGAAGGATGAGAGCTAGTGGCAGCTCCATCCAACAGTCATTCCTGAGCTGAGAAGCAGCTGCTTCTTCAGGGACTGGGCAGAGGAGGTGTGAGAATGAAGGGGGTGAGGAGCATGTGATTATTCTTTCCCAGTAATAAATAATCTTGATTAAGGCATCCCTGACCCTGTAGGGCATGCTCCTTGGGAGGGCCTTGTTGCTTTGATAAAGCTGGCAATATCTGGAAATTGTCTCCGGTGCCTGAGAACTCCCTGTTTTTCACTAGCTTGTGCCTGGGATAAATGGTTTTCGCTGCCTTGTTATATATAATTCAGACCCCATGGATGCTGAGGGGATGCATGTGGCTCTCCTGTGGTGGTTTATTCCATCTTGGAAGGTAGGTTTGGCTGGAAGGGCACTAGGGGGTCACAAGGCCCTCTTTGAGGTCACTAGCTGAGCTCCAAGTTTCAAAGGGTGATTTGAAACCTTCTCACAGCAGTCTTGGGAGATGGTGCTCCTGCCCCCAGTTAACTGATGGGATCATGGGGTGAGAAACATCCGGAGACTTGCCCAGCCAACCAGTGAGGAGGTTTTCATATTCATGGATGTGTGTTCATCTGGCTAAATGCACCTGAGCAGGTGGCAGGACACTTGAGCCGGGTGGCAGCAGGGGGCAGGGAGATGGTAGCCTACATGACTAACTACCTCCTTTAGGCCACTACCCTGTGGGATGTAGGTGAGTCACCCACTTAAAAGAATCAGGAGAATGACTCAGTATGCTGGAACCGATGCCAAGCATTCCCCTGCAGGAGCAGGGTGCCTAGGACTTAACTCCCACCTCAGCCTTTAGAACACTGTGTTTGCATCTGTGCCCTGATCATGAGTTTTAAGACTTGTGTTGTGACATGCGAACTTCTTTGGAACCAGGGTGCATCTCACAGCAGATGGTGCTATGAAGTTGCTGTGTGCTAGCAGCAGCCAGGACCAGGGTGGTCTCAACAGAAAACAAGCCTGAAGCTACATTTGCAGAGTTCACAGGTCTCTAATGTCCTCTGTGGTATAGAGGACATTATAGGGAAATGTTAACCTTGGCAATGGTGATTTGAAAAATTACTATGGAGAGAACAAAAAGTTTTGTTTAGAGCATTCGATCACACACACTGATGATAATTTGGGACTGGGTGTGGTGGCTAATGCTTGTAATTATGGCACCCAAAAGTCTGAGGCAGGAGGATGACTGTAAGTTCAAAGTAGGCCCGGTCTCTGTAATTCATTGTAGCAGACCATCCAGGGCTGTATAAAGATTCTCTGTACGAAAACCGTTAGGACTGGGGTCTAGCTCAGTGGGTAGCATGCTTGCTGAGCATGTTCTAAACTCTGGGTGTGACTCCAGCGTGGCATAAACCAGTACTTTCAAGGTTGAGGCAGGAGGATGAGAGTTCAAAGTCATCTTCAGCTACACAGTGAGTTTAAGGCTACCCTGGATGGAAGTAAGTAAGTGAGGAAAGACGAGGCAGTTTGGAATACGCTCTCAGTGCACTCGGCTTTAATTTTCTTTTCCCTGGAAGTGTGTGCAGAATGATATGTAATGTGATAAACGGTGATCTCTAAATAAATCCAAGAGCACATATTAAACGAGTGGAAATAAAATTCTACGTAGTAAGAAAGCATCGTGACTGCCAGATATACACTGAGAGTACTTCTAACAGACATCCGCATAAAACATGTACGCACACGTTTACAGCAGCCTCCGTTGCAGGTCAGAACTCAGAGACACCCAATGCCCATCCTCAAGAGGAGTGATCGGAAACAAGAACCAAGGTATCTGTAGGCAGAGAGCTAATTAGCCCCTCCTACTGACCCCGCTGCTCCCCGCCTCCCCCAGCACTCAGCCCCTTCCCCACTTAGGCTGGCTCCATTCCAAGAAAGGAGTCTCAGACCAGATTTTTAGAACCTCAGGGGTGAGCTTCGAATACGCGGTGCTAAGTGGGAAGAGTCAGTCACAGAAATCCGCTTTATGATTCCATCCCTGTGAAAAATCCTGACCCGGGAAATCTATCGAGAATGTTAATGAGTTCAAGGTGGAAGGCAAGGGGCTAGGAGGGGAGAGCTGGTGGGGACAGGACTTCCGTTTTGGTTGACTCTGTAGTCGTTCTAAAATCCATCGGATTGAGGGGCTGACAGGACTCATCCATTGGTAAAATTGGATAACCCGAGTTTGATCCCTATAACTCACTTTGAAAAAGATGGGTATGGAAGCATGTGTTTGTAATTCCAGTTCTGGGGAAGCAGAGACAGGCGGATCCCTGGGGCTCACTGGCCAGCTAGAGTAGTAGCCTATCAGTGAGAGAGGCTGTCTCATAGAAAATCCCCGCACTAAGGAGAGAGACCCTGCTTCATAAAAAACAAGGTGGGTGCATGCATAAAAATCAAAACCAGCCGGGCAGTGGTGGCGCACGCCTTTAATCCCAGCACTCAGGAGGCAGAGGCAGGTGGATTTCTGAGTTCGTGGCCAGCCTGGTCTACAGAGTGAGTTCCAGGACAGCCAGGGCTATACAGAGAAACCCTGTCTTAAAAAAACAAAACAAAACACAAAAAACAAACAAACAAAACAAAACAAACACAAACAAAACCCTTACGAATTTTAGACGAACAAACTGGATCTCAATAAAGCCACGAATGCGAATATAAAGTGATACGTGTTTTCTCTCTGGCTGTGACACAGATATAGGCCAGATTAGACCAGATTAGACGTAGATAAAGGCAGGTTTAGGAGGCAGTTCTCGGATGGGTTCATCGATCTCACAGGTGGAGGTCAGTGAAGTCGCACTTTCAGGCTAAAGCAAGGTTTTTGTGTGTTTGTTTGTTTTTTTAGTAGAGTTTGGGCAAGGAATGATGACTGTCAGCTAGGAGCTGAACTTGTGTCCATACATGGTCAGAAACTGAGCCCCTGGGCGGGCACTCTTGGGTGGGTTGCTGGAAACGCAGAGACCTGGAGTGATGACATACTTTCTCCAAGTGGGAAGGGAGTTTTCTCTGTACGGGTGGGGTTGGGGGAAGGAGGGCAGACAGGGTTTCCAAGCTTGTGCAAGGGATGAGCAGGGGTTCCAGCCTAACAGAAAGTATGGGGTAGGTGTCTAGCGTCACACTGAAAGAGATGCTTGGACCATTACAGTGCATGAAGAGAATCCTTGTGGATTGTTCTCTTATGGGACTAAGAAAAGTAATGAACTCAAGGGATGCTAAATTAACTGATACTGGAAGAATGTGGAGACGAGATCTCATGTAGAATATGCTGGATTTGTATGAACTTGAATCCTGGTCCTCTCTTCTACCTCCTGAGTGCTGGGATTACAAGTGTGAACCGATGTGCCTGGTACCCGGTCTCAAACCCAAGACTTCCTGCATGCTAAGCAAGCATTGTGCCCGCTGAACCACATCCTCAGCCAAGACTCGTCGCTGAATGGAAGAAGATGGGTAAGAAGGGAGCATTTATACTGCACATAAGATATCATTTCCTGTTTTCGTTTTGGTCCTTTAAAATGTCCCTAAATCTCTAAGTGAGCCAGGATGAGCTTTATGATCCGATGGGAAAATTTTTGATTTAGTTTCTGAAGAGACACAGGGAAGAACAGAAGTCTCCAGTTACTGCATCCAGTTTCCATGGGTGACGGGCAGCCTGGCTAGCAACTTGCTGTCACGTGGATGGGACTTGGAGGGTGGGACCTGCTTCACAGTCCAGAAAGCAGCAGCAAGCCTCAGGCCTATGGCTCCTCCAACCCTTCTGACAAGGCATGCTGGGAAACTTGACTTTCAAAGGCATTTAGAACCAGCCAGCGCTGCCTGCAGCTCCCTGGACAACGTAGAGGGTTCCCGTGGGGCCCTGCCATGCTGGTTCCCAAAGCTCTGCCAGGGGACCGGAGTCTGCCACGCAGCGCTTGCCAGAACTTTTCATCACTCATGGGAAACTCTCTTGGGCTGTGTTTGCCGCAGGGCCCGCCTTGGTTTTGCGGTGACAGCTGCAGTGAGAGGGTGTCCCACTCACAGGTTGTACAAGAACCCCAGGAGACCAATTTCTCTTACAAACTGCTCAGGGATGGTTGGGCTCCGCCTTCCAACTCCTCCCACCCCCTTTTTCTTCTCTGCATGGCTGATGGCCTGACCCGTCCGCCATCCTTTTCTTTTTTTGTATTCAACGTTTTTCTTCTTTTTAAAATAGAGGTCTAAGCCGGGCAGTGGTGGCGCACGCCTTTAATCCCAGCACTCGGGAGGCAGAAGCAGGTGGATTTCTGAGTTCGAGGCCAGCCTGGTCTACAGAGGGAGTTCCAGGACAGCCAGGGCTACAGAGAGAAACCCTGTCTCAAAAAAAACCAACAAATAAAAAATAAAAAAAATAACCACCAGTCAGAGAATCCCTGTCTCGAAAAACAAAAAGGAAGAAAAAAAATAGAGGTCTAACATACACCACCATCAGCATAGATCTGAAGGACACAGCCGTGTGGATTTTATGGATGAATGCACTCACACAACCACTCCATGGATCGGGAGGGGGAGCATCCCTCAGCACCTAGCAGACCTATACTGAGGCGTCCATAGGCCCCCTCACCAAGGGTTATTTCTGCCTATTCAAAGCTTCCTATAAACAGAATCACTGTTAGAACTCTGTAGTCTCCATATTGCGTAAGGGAATTTGTAGTTTTGTGGATAGAGGCAGTCTTTCCTTCTTTGGTGCTGTGTAGTATTCCACTGAATGAATTTAATACAATTTGTTTTTAATGTCTTACAGTTGATGGGCATCTGGCTTGGTTCTAATCTATGGGTATTTATAAATCATTATCTTTATATCCTTGCATGTGTTTTTAATTGTCAAAGTCTTCATTTCTGTCATTGCTTCTTACATGGAGAGTTTCCTTTTTTTCTTTTATTGCTGTCCCTGTTTCTGGCTTTTTCTGTTGACATTCTACATAGCTGGGAGAATGAGATCATGTGACTCAGCTCCTTAAGACTCCGAAGCACCCTTTTGTATTAGGTGACCCTCAAGCTTGTCACCCCAGCCCTTCGAAGTCCCACGTGGTCCCGTGTCTGCTGGCCACTGGCTTTGATGAAATTTGATTTTTGATCCACCCTCTACACATTTCAGGTGCCCCAGCATTCCCTCTGTCCCTTGAAAGTGCCCAAACCTGTTCCCCACATGGCCCTTGGTAGCAGCTGCTCCATCTCTCCAGGACCCCCTTCCCTAAACTCTCGCCTGCACTTGTCCCTTCTGACTCCTCATGTCTCTCTCCTCTTTAGTGAGATCTCCCCTGACCTCTCTGTTGGACAGTTCCACACAGTTGGCAGTGTTCTCCGCCTCTGGAGCCTCGCTCCCCATGAGCTTAAGGACTTTGTCTCACCATCCACAGCCCTGTCTCTGGTCCCCAGCTAAAAGGAGACGAGGAAGAGACAGAGACAGTAAGTAACTGGACACATCCTCAGATGCACCCAAGGTCATGCGTGAGGTTAGAATAACAGAATCTGTTTGGGTCCCATCTAGATTCATTTTCTGCCTCCAGAAGTGTGGAAAACCCACACGGCCATTTGGAAAACCTTCAAACAGCACCGAAGGGAAGGCGGGTCGTGAGCCACCTGTTGCAGGAGGCCAAGTGACTAATCTAGAACTGCACAGCATAGTTGGAGAGCAGAGAGGTCAAGACACTCACCCAGTGCTACCGAGCATAGGTAGAGAATTGCTTGGTTACCCTAGGGATGCAGTATTTGAGACAGACCCAAGGCTCATCTGCTCTGCAAGCTGCACCGCTCCCAATAAAGCTTCCTGTACTCTTTGTGCCTCAGTTTTAGCACCTGCAAAATGGGAATACTGAAGAAGCAACTGCTGCCCTAGATTATTAGGAAAGTATGTATGTATGTATGTATGTGTATGTATGTATGTATTATATATGTATGATGTATGTATGTATGATGTATGTATGTGTGTATGATGTATGTATGTATGATATATGTATTATGTATGATGTATGTATGTATTATGTATGTATGATGTATGTATGTATATATGATGTATGTATGATGTATATATGCATGTATGATGTATGTATGTATATATGATGTATGTATTATGATGTATGTATGTATGAGGTATGTATGTATTATGTATGTATGTATGATGTATGTATATATGATGTATGTATGTATGATGTATGTATTATGATGTATGTATGTATATATGATGTATGTATGATGTATGTATGTATTTACATGTGTATGCACAGGTCATATGCATGATTCCTCAGGTACAACTTACCTTGCGTCTTTCACGGAACCCGGAGCTTGCCCATTTGGCTAGGCTGGCTGGCCAGTTGTCTCTGCCTCCTTGGCGCTGTCATGGCAGGCTGCCACCAAGCCCCACTTCTATTTCCTGGATGCTGGGGGTGGAACCCAGGTCCTTGTATAAGCACCAGGTGAGCTACC
>JADRCH010000260.1:0-13131 GCA_019843965.1 Rhynchomys soricoides
GGACATAAAACAAAACATCATGTGTTTCCCTACTAAAGGGTGGCTGAGTGGCAAGCAAACATTGCTCTTGTGGTCCTACACAGATTAAGTTGTAGCCAAGGATGACCACAGGTTTCTCAGAGGAAAGATGTATGAGGACTTGCTTGATTTTCTTGTCTTAGATATAAGTTGTTTATTATATCTATGTATTTATATACATACAAACATACATACATACTTATGTATGTGTGGCTCAATAAACAACCTAGACTACTGGCCAGCCCTACATAGGCTATCTTTCATTCATATATATATATATGCATGCATACACACACATACAGACACACACACACACACACACACACACACAGGGAAGGGAGAGAAGAACAAAGATCTTCAAGTTCTTTCTGCTTATAATTATCCTTTAATTCTAGAGATCTTTTTTTTTTTTTAATGGTCAAAGTAATGCTTCCGGGCATACTTGGCCTGTAGTCCATGTAAATTTAAGCAAATTAATTTTGTGAATTTGTTTAGTAGTTCTCCGTAACTGTTATTTGTAGCTACCGGAGTCTTACTATAAGCAACGCAGTACATTATAAAGGCTGCAAGAAAAGTCGCCTCGAAGAGAAGGTGCTGGTTAGCTGGACAGAGACAGGTTAAAGACAATTAAACAGCAGCCAGTAGAAGAGGATGCTGCGTAAGTAGTTTTACAAAATGTGATTGACATTTTAAAATAATGGTTACTTTTAATGACAATTTTACATTGTGCACTGTCACTCACTGAAAGTAAAATACCCAAGTCTGCCTGTTATGAGTGTATCATTACCCCTCTTGTCTAGGCTGGCCTTAGATTTCTATCGCCCTACCATCCAAGTAGCTGGGATTAGATGTACACACCATGATACCTTGCATGGCTCTCAAAGGCATCCAAGTCCTGTTGTTAGCTATGAGTATAGCCTTACTTGGAAGCAGATTTTTATAGATATGGTTGACTTAAGATGAGTTTATTTAAAAAGGGACTTTATGCAATTTGGCCAGTATCTTTACTTTTTTATTTTTTAATTTTAGACAGGATATCATTATATACCCCTGGATGACTGGGAAATCGAAGCTCCCCCTGTCTCTGCCTCCCAAGTGCTGGGATTAAAGGCATGCTCCACCACACTGCCATGACCAGTTCGTTGCTGTTGTTGTTTTTAAATGTCTTAGCTGGGTTGTCCTGGTGCATGCTTTTTATCTTTTTAAAAAAAAAATATTTTATTTATTTTATGTATATGAGTACACTGTAGCTGTCTTCAGACACACCAGAGGGCATCAGATCTCATTACAGATGGTGGTGAACCACCATGGGGCTTCTGGGAATTGAACTCAATACCTCTGGAAGAGCAGTCAGTGCTCTTAACCACTAAGCCATTTCTCCAGCCCTATGACCAGTTTTTAATTAATTTTTGTCATTTTTCTTTTAATTTTGAGATTATATCAATATCATCTCTACCTTCTCATTCCTCCTTCCAAGCTTTCCATATTCCCCTCATTGCTCTCTTTCAATATTATGGCCTGTACATATACACATACACATACACATACACATACACATACACACACACACACACACACACACACACATACACATACACATACATATTCAACATACACATACATAACTCTAACCCTGTTCAGTCTGTATAATGGTAACTTGTTTGTTGGTTCTCAGGGCTGATGATTTGGTATTGGATAATCAGTCTGTTGATGTGCTCTTCCCTGGGAAGATTATTTCTCCCACTTGCAGTACTCCTTAGTTGACTGAAGTTCTTCACAGGGTTGAGGCTCTATCCACCTTAGTTGAGTGAAGTTCTTCACGGGGTTGAGGCTCTATCCACCTTAGTTGACTGAAGTTCTTCACGGGGTTGAGGCTCTATCCACCTTAGTTGACTGAAGTTCTTCACAGGGTTGAGGCTCTATCCACCTTAGTTGACTGAAGTTCTTCACAGGGTTGAGGCTCTATCCACTGCAGCACTTCAGTGCTATCATCTTTGTTCAGCCCATGTTAGGCAATCATAATGGGCCAGATGTGATGGGTGTAACTTCTGACATGAGTAGGAGACATATCTTCACAGCAAGCCCCATGGCTCTTTGGCTCTTAACAATCCTTTCACCTTCTCCAACGTTCCTTGAGTCTTAGGTGGAGGAGTGTTTTGTAGATGTATTCACTGGGACTGGCCTCCACAAGTCTGCATTTTGATTGGCTATGGTTTTCTGTAATGGTCTCAGTCTGTTGCAAAGAGAAGTTTCCTGATGAGGGGTGATGACTACAATTATCTGTGAGTACAAAACAGATATTTAGAATTTAGTTAAAGATTATGCTGGTCTAGAAAAGTGGTGATTGTAGATTCTTTCCCAAGATTCATGATTCCACTAGCCTTGAGGAGATAAAAAGGTTTCTAGTCCTAAGCATGATTTCCCTCTAGTTGAGCAAACCTTAAATCCAATTAGAGAGGTGTTGGTTTCTACTGAAGCACATGTGCCCCTACTATACCCTTAGGGTTAGGGTACCATTTTGATCATAGTTGCTTGTAGGGATTACAGCTGAGTAGACCTTTCGGTTGCCTCTCTTCTTTGGAAATGCCATGAAAGCTAGTTGTCAGGAAGGGGACATTCAGGTCACTTTCAGCTCTCTTGTACCTAT
Organism: Rhynchomys soricoides; assembly: GCA_019843965.1. Classification (NCBI taxonomy): domain Eukaryota; kingdom Metazoa; phylum Chordata; class Mammalia; order Rodentia; family Muridae; genus Rhynchomys; species Rhynchomys soricoides. Next base: position 2,666 of record JADRCH010000260.1, read on the forward strand.
GTCTGAAGTAACTGGTATCTTCAGCAATAGGGATTTGTCTTCCATCTTTGGGGAGCAACCAAGAACAAGAACAATAGTCTGTATGTTGGGGAAGTCTCTCAGACAACCCTAACCAAGAACTCTCATGCCTGGTGTTGGGTTTTTCTTAGGTGGTCTTTGGTTCTGGTAGGAAGCATTATCAGCCTAGATGAGGAAATTTATTTAAACTATATATAATATTATGCTCAGGCGAACCGCTATTATGGGGTTCCTTTAAGGTAGGTAATGGTATGATTCAGGCATCCTTACTGTTATCTCCTCTCTCCTTCTGTGTTCATGCCCCCCCTTCCCTAGCTACAGCCCCCCCCCCCCCTCCCTAGATACAGCCCCACCCCCTCCCTAGATACAGTCCCACCCCCCCTTCCCTAGATACAGCCCCACCCCCCCTTCCCTAGATACAGCCCCACCCCCTCCCTAGATACAACCCCACCCCCCTCCCTAGATACAGCCCCACCCCCCCTCCCTAGCTACAGCCCCCCTCCCATCTCCCCATCTCTTTTACACTGCTATCTCTCTCTCAATCATTTCCCCACCCCATCCTAGACATGGTCCCTTTCTAGTGTCCTGGTCTCCGCAGTCCCCAGGAAGTGCACTTACATCTGCCAGTGTGGAACTTGGAGCCTCCACTGAGAAAGCGTGACCAGTATCTTAGCAGGGAGATAATGTGGAGACAAGCACAGAAAGAATGATGTGACCAACACAGCACAGAGTACATACCAGGGACAATCAGAGATCTCTGGCCACTGCTGAGATACAGGAAGAGGCCGGAGGGGTCTAACAAGAACGTGGTGAACAGTCTCCAGGACTGTAAGAGGGTAGGTCCATGTGGAAGTTTGAATGTGCTTGGCTCAGGGAGTGGCACTATTAGGAGGTGTGGCCTTGTTGGAGGAAGTGTGTCACTGTGGGGGTGCACAATGAGACCCTCCTCCTAAACAGTCTTCTCCTAGCAGTCTTCATAGGAAGATGTAGAACTCTCAGCTCCTCCAGCCTCATGCCTGCCTGGACACTGCCATGCTCCTGTCTTGATGAGAATGGACTGAACCTCGGAACCTGTAAGCCAGCCCTAATTAAAGGTTGACCTTGTAAGAGTTGCCTTGGTACTGGTGTCTGTTCACAGCAGTAAAACCCTAACTAAGATAGGCCATCTTTACTGTTTTAAGTACAGTGCTAGGTGTGGCATGTCGCATTTCTCACAGCAGTCCTGGCAAGTGAAAGATGCTGCTCTCCCCCACTCAGCTCTTGCTACTTCTCATCTCCTCTGCCAGAACCACAAAACAGTTCTTCCCAAGTTCACGATACGGAAAAGACCGGGTAAAAATGCCAATTATGGGTGGAGCCTGAGACTCTAGGCCCTAACAACACAGCTGAGAATGACTCTGAATGTGCTGAATGTGTGTCCTACTCCAAGCTTCATGCAAACTAGGCAAGTACTCCTTCAACTTTGCCACCTCAGCAGCTCAGAGAGCTTGTGCTTCTTATGAGCCACCTTATGCTGATGCGTTGCTGGTCCAAGAACTCCACTTGGACCAACAAGGACATAAGGCTTCTCAGGGGATTTGCTCCAATGCTAGCAAAAAGGAAACCGGCAGGGTTTCCTTGGGGAAATGAAAATATCCAGAGATCAGAAGTAGGAACAGCTTCGTGCTGAGGCTATAGCTGCACAGCACAGGGTCTGATTAGAGCATCAGGCCTTCGGTTCCATCACTACCGTATCAACAGCGATATAACTTAGAATTCAGAGCTTCACCCTTGTTTTCTAAAGAAATGGCTATCATTGTAACAGTACGCTGATATTTTATGCGGCCACCCTGCATTGTACTTTTCCAGTATTTAGACAGACAGAAAGATGAATAAGTACACCAGAACCAGCAGGCCATAGATCTGGGCAAGTTTATATTGCTGTTGGGAATAGCGATGTTTAAAACTGTTAATAGACTGACTCACAGACCTTCACAATGTAAAGTGAATGTGAAATTCAGGGGTGGCATTTCTTTAGGCTCAGAATCTGAGCCTTGAAGTGGTTTCTTAAGGCTCTGTAGGTAATTCCAGGACTAAATCTATTGGGGGCAACATTGCTCTGCTTTGAAATAACAAAAATTTACCTGCTGTTTTATTTATTTATTTATTCATTTATTCGAAGTGCTGGGATAAAACGCAGAACTCCCTGCATACTGGGGCAGAACCCTACCCCTAAGCTATGTTTTCAGCCTTAATTTTATTATATACTTAAAATTATAAGCAAAAAGAAAGAAATCTCTGCAGAGCATACAGGCAAAGCAAACACGCAAAACAGGACCAAGTTTAGAAATTGTGTCACTTTCCACCAGAATTCAAAATCAATTTCAGGAAAGTGGCCTGTGTGGTCAGTCTAGGAAAAAAGCTTCCCTCCTATCCTCTAGTAGGATTTGCAGATCATGTGTTCCACTGGCAGGTGGCCGGTTTATAGTTTTATCCAGGACATTGTGCAGCTTCAGTTTGGAGTACCATCGGGCTTCTGGGTCAGGTGGTCCAAGCTACACTTGGAGAAATGCTTATCTATCGTTCTCTCATTTCAAACTCCAAGGAGGAAGCAATGGAACGAACGAGGCGGCTATAAAGACAGATTTCAACAGGCCATCTAAATCCCCAGGACCTCTCCAAGGGCAAGGCAGCTAATCAGCGCCTAAGATGACAGATAGGATGTCGTGCTGAAGGCCCTGGTTTTTACAGTAAGTCACTGCCTGCACAAGCCAGATTCCAACCTGACTTGCGTCACCACAGTGTGGCTTTGGGACAAGATTAGTTACCAAACACACTGAAAAGATAACCTTAGGAAACGGAGGGCAAAAATAAGACAGAAGTTTGGAAGCGCAGAATTAAAAAAAAAAAATCCAAACGAAGGTCATCTCAAAGTCACTGTTCAAGGACAAAGCCAGGGATTTGCATCAACAAGCTTCCGATGGAAGAATTTGATCCCTAGACTAGTCAGCCCTTAAGGCAAAGAAAACAACGCTGGCAGTTAGTGCTGGGCTTGGTCGAGATTCAAAAGCTGTAAACCCCGAGCTGCTCCGGGAAGCGCGGAGACCGGCTGCAGTACTGAGGGCTCGGCACCGGCACCGGCTTGCACGGAGCCCGGCAGCCTCGGGCCGTGCAGGGCGAAGCTGGAGTCCGCGGGAGCGGTGACTCAGCGCTGAGTCAGGCGAGCGCTACGTGCCGGGGACCGGTTGTCAGGAAGGGCGTCCCGGCGCCGCCGCGGAGACCCCGGGGCCACTCACCCGCCGCACGCACTGGCCAATGCGGGTGACGTCCAGCATCCGCAGCGGGGGATGGCCCCACGTGACCCTCGCTTCCAGGGCTTAGGCTGATGCTTTAGTCCGGAGTGTTTGCTCAGATGGGAGATTCCTCTGACTCTGGCGTGTTTTTGTTGTTGTTTGTTTGATTGATTTTGTTTTTTGTTTTCTTTTGGGGGTGGGGGGGTGGTTTGTTTTTTGTTTTGTTTTGTTTTGTTTTTGCTTACGTTTAAAATTTTTAATAACCCGTCCCTCCCCCCAATTTGGGAAATGACATATTTTTAAATGAGACATAGGAAGAATGAGTAAATAAAACAGAAACACGCCTGGCAAATGATGTGTCAAATCATCGCACTACTTTGAGGCTAAATCATTGTGGCCTTAGTGAAATCATAAAATATTGGGTATCCGTGGAGAAAGAGAGTCTTTAACTCGATTTTGATTTGCAGTGTTAAAGAAAGCCGATCTTTGTGCAATCGCCTTTCTCATAAAGGATTCTAAAAGCTGGAGGCATGTTTGATAGTAACTCCTTACAGAGAACCGTGACAGTGTCCTGGGCATTCAGCCCTCTAGCATCCTGTTCGGATTTTTCCTACTGTGCTGATGATTGGCAATGCTATGTTGAGAGCCAATGACGGGTATTGCATTGTTCCCTGTAGCTAGTCAATGAGATAATCCAGAGACAGGTGAGGGGCAGGAACACCTTTGAGCTGATTTTTAAGACAATCACACCAGTCCTTTAGAACCGGTGCCAACTGTTGCCAGTTGTTCCGCAAGGTCTGAGAATTCTTACTCCTCCCGATGCCGGTGCGCTTCGGAAACGGTGCACAACCCTAGAACAGCCTTCGTTCTGTTGGGAATGTTTTCCTGCAGGGAAGAACTCTGAGGTTGGAGTGACTCTCCAAGCTTATGTGCAGACATGACAGCCCAGATTTGTTTTTTAATATAGGACGCTAAAGATCCCAAACTGAAATCAAAAAGAAGGAAGGAAGAGAGGAAGGAAGGGAGGAAGGGAGAGAGGGAGGAAGGAAGGGAGGAAGGGAGAGAGGGAGGAAGGGAGGGAGGGAGGGAGGGAGAGAGGGAAGAAGGGGGGACTAAACTGTGAGAGATGGACAAACTAAGAAATGGAAAGTGATATCTTTCAATTACTGATGATAAGGAACATCTACAGGTTCGGTTAGCCTTTGAAAGTTTGACAATGTTGTACAGAATATTTAAAATACAACTAGTTATATTTGTCAGCTGGTGTTTAAAACTGACTTGTTCTGGGTCATTATTCTTTGTTTTCCATGTAAGTTTTTATTGGATATTTTATTTATTTACATTTCAAATGTTATCCCCATTCCCGGTTTCTCCTCCAGAAACCTTCTATCCCCTCCCCCTCCCCCGCCTCTGTGAGGGTGTCCCCCACTCTCTTTCCTATTCCCACCTCACCACCCTAACATTCCCCTACACTGGGGCATCAAGCCTACACAGGACCAAGGGCCTCTCCTCCCATTGATGTTCCACAAGGCCATCCTCTGCTACATATGCAGCTGGAGCCATGGGTGCCCCCATGTATACTCTGGTTGGTGGCTTATTCCCTGGGAGGTGGGGGTGGGGCTCTGGTTGGTTGATATTATTATTCTTCCTATGGGGTTGCAATGGGTCATTATTCTTACTTAATCTAAATTTGTGCTGCTTTGATGGCTCTCAGGGTGAATGTGAAAGCCAGGTTCATTTTAAGGCATGATCTTAATCTTGTTTCTTGATTTAGCTAACACTGTTTTCTCATCTGAAAAATGGAGGCCAGATTCACTGGCTGATCAGTTTGTAGACAGCATTCAATGAGGGGATGCCTAAAAACTGATGTGAAAAGCATCCAACAAATTAGTGTCTTGTCATTATTATTAAATGTGATTAAGCAGCAGATCAGAGGTTACAAAGTAGTAATCTTACCTGCGGTAACAAAGGCTTTGGGAATCTACATCACAAATGTGGTGGTGAAGTGACTTTGGGCAGATCCTTGGATAAAGTCTAAAGTATCTAGGCAAGTACTCTTTCATCATTAGAGAGAATTAAAAAGAGGGACTCTTAATCTAGAAAGTGCTGCTAGACATCAGCTAGCCAGAGAAGTGGTGACTGATGCAAAGAAAAAAAAAAGCCACCAAGAAGAGCCTCCTTCCTGCATTCTTAAGAGAGAGCTTGGGACAGAGGAGCAGAGCAGTCCTTGAAGAGAGGATATAACCTTTGCCCTTTATGCTACAGATCATCTCCTGAATGTGCAGCAGTTCTTTCTCCCACTGAGTCAGGAGCTTGTTTCTTTCCAGTTGTAAGACCGATGAGCTTAACTATAGACGGAGGTCAATGGTCAATCTCCCACCAACTTTTCCAGCAGCCCATGAGAGAGGTATTCTCTTGGAACACAATAATATGTACTTGTGCTTGTCAGCTTGGGCCATAATAAATACCACAGACTGGGTAGTCTCAAGAGCAGTCAGGTCACACAGGGCCAGAGGCTAGAAGTTCAAGATCAAAATGCATGATAACGGAGATTTCATCTCGAAGCCTGTTTGCTCGTTTTGCAAGCGGAGGTGCTCTCGTTGTGTGCTCAAGGGACCTGTTGTTTGCCCAAGAGGTGGAACGTGTACTGAAGAGGGGAAGAGTTTGGGTGTGTTAGAAAGAAAAAGACCACAATCAGTTTACCTTAACGTTCTGTTTGGGATTCTAGAATGCAGCAGAAAGTGTGCTTGCCTAGGCACCGAACTGTAAGACAGGAAGACGGAACAAGTTATAGACCAAAAGTAGACTGATAGCTTCATTCAGGTTGCTTCAGGCCACTTTTCTTGTGCCACCAAAGCAAAGGGACTTCCTTATTACGATGATTTGGTTGCCTGGGCCCATTGCAGTTCATAGCTATGAATCTCCCTTTTCCAGGAAAAAACGTGCCTGCTTGGTGTTTATCTGTTCTCTTAACACTGAAGCATGTGACACTTAGCACAAATGACGTCACTTGGGTTTGAGCTATCGGCATAGTGTGAAAGTTTAGCAATACCCACCTTTCCAGTTCCAGTTAACAGGGGTAGCCTGTTAACTATGTATGTATGTTAACTAATGTAGGCCACTGCTAAGAGTGGGACACGGTGTGTGCTACGTGGGAGGCTGTTTGCTATGCTTTCATTCATCTCCCATAAACTCATTCTGCAGTCTCTTCAGTTTTCAATTTCGTGTCACAGAACCTTCGTGGTGCTCATTTCTCCTGTGCTTTTTCTTTTTCAGGTAACTGTATGATGTGTGATGCTCTCTCCTCTCTGTGTGTTCCAATCCAACTCTATCTCAATGCACTGGTGAAGTCCTATTTTCTCTGAGAAGGCTAGCCTGATACATCTCACTCCTCATAGGACTAGTAAAATGCTTTCGCTAACTGTGTCTCAGTGTCTTCTTTATAAAAACTTACTCTTGTTGTTATATTTGAAGTGTTAGAGATTTAACCCATACATTCACAGGAGGCAAACAGTATGTCACTCCTAGTGTCTGTCTAATCCACTTTGGCACTCGAGCTAGCCAGCCTGCTGGGGTATACTGTGTGAAGACGTATCTTGATATATTCAATTATTAATTCTGTACTGGCAGAGAGCTAATGATCCATCACTGGTCTCATATTTTGTAAATCTTTGTTCCTCACATGTCTAAGGCAATCTAGAATTGTATCTGATTGGCTTTAATAAGATCTGATGGCCAATAGCTGGGTAGGAAGTGGAAGGCAGAGGTGGGAACTCTGAGAGAATTGAGAAGCAGAAGATTCTCCAGTGGACCCAGGTGGACAGATGGACTAGAGCTGAGCAGAGGTAGAGCTGACCACATGGCAGGATGTGGTGCCAGGATTAGTTGGCTTAGAGTAGCTGGGAAACTGCCAAGCAGAAGGCCTAAGCTTTAAAATATTAATAAACCTCTGTGTCATTATTTATATCACTGCCCGGTCCAAGATAGTCCTGCCATACCAGCCTTTGTAGGCGGTTTGTTGAAAAAGAGTAGGAAGATGTAAATTATACCCTCCCTCATTAATCAAATCAACAAGGAATAATGACAGTTCAGATCGTTGGTATCCAAAAAAAAAAAAATAAACATGGCTCCCTGGCCAAAATTCAAATTATCATTTGAATTTTCTCTGAACCTTGTTTTCCTTGGAGAAGGAGAATCTTTCTAGGAGTAGCCTATGAAAGAACAGCCCTGGACACCTGCCTTTCAGGATTGTTTCCTGCTTTCAGAAACAGCAAAGAGAGGAATACCAAGACACATTGGGACTGTCTCTGCCTGTTGTATTTTTTTGAAGAAACCCCAGAAATATCCTTGCTGAGTGTCTTCTTGAATGAAACAGGCTTTGGCCCACTAAGGTAATGAATGGTCCTGGAGCCCTAAGTGATAAAGAAACCATCGCAAAGAGAGAACTTTGCCAAATGATGATGGTGGTGATCACCTAATTGCTTGTCCCCAACCAAGATCTTCCTAGATCTCTTCTGGGCTTTTCCACAGCCAGAGCAGACCAGAGTCTACTGCTGGCATTCATTGCGGTAGAGAAGCTACTGCTTTCGGTTTCCTTGGCAATTTTATAGATGCTGAAGAGAGTTGAGTAATAAAAAACAAATATTCCCCATGTCTTCAATGTCCAAGTTTTCCTTTGAGTTGACAATGATCACTTATAACGTTGCCTGTTTACTCTACAGATATACATAATTTGCATGATCTGACTGCAGAATGGTTCACAATTTCCACATTTCCAGATGAGCTTGAAGAACACGTGAACTTTTGGATAGGCTACCAGCATATATTACAGACTATTTGTCCCTAATGTCTGCATGAATATAGTTCGCCTACTATAGTAGGTGCTAAATATAGATCCACATACAGCTTTTCTTTTGATCAAAGTATTTAGCTAAAAAGAAGAAATCTGTGTGGATGAGGGTAGGCCTAAATTATTGACATCTAGTCAAGTACATTCATGCTTTCTCTGGTAGCCAAGTCAGGCCTGCCTCTAGCTAAATGGTTCCCTAGGGAGACTTTACATTCTAATGGAATAGGATCTAGGGCTGAAAACACAGAGATCAAAGTGAATCTTGAAGAAATTTCGATGAGCCTTTGTCATTCTGCTGTTAGCTACAGGTTGCATTAATATGGGAATGGCTGTAGTTGAACAATGCCCATTCACTGTGTGACTAAAACCAGGGCTTGGTAATGGCAGTTACCACCGCGTTTGCATGGGCTTTGGGCACGCCGTATTGAGCCACCCAGAAGTGAGGCCGTCTTTGTCTTCACTGCCAAATACAGAAAGACCACTAGGGATAATGATTGCGTTTTGTTAAGGCAGTTCTTCAGGCTTTGCATTTGTCAGTATAGGGACAGAAATAGGATTGTCAAACCTTTTTGTTGGTTTTTGGTTTTGGTTTTTGTTTTGTTTTTTGTTTTTTGTTTTTTTTGTTTTTTTGTTTTTTTTTTTGAGATATAGTTTCTCCATGTGTCCCTTCCTAGCCTGAGCTCACTATGTAGATCAGGCTGGCCTCACACTCGTAGAGATCTGCCCACCCCTTCCTCCCGAGTACCACCATACCACACAGCCTGCCCAACCACACTTGAATAAGAAGTATGAGATGCTCAGTCCAGAAGTGTTTTGGGTATTTTGTCTAGTGAGTCACCTGGACCAGAAGTTAGCCCCAGAGAGTTTGCTGTTGCCATGGATTGCTACCACAGTAAGCACTTGGTTATTGTGACAGGGATGTGTTCAGCTTGGCATGGTGGCACATACGAGTAAATCCTGGCACTTTGGAAGTTTAGACAAAATAATACTAAATTTGAAGGTAGCCTTAGATACATATAATTTATATGTATATAATTTATATTTTGTATATGCAAATGTACACATATATTTACATTCATATAAATAATTAAAGCATAGTCATGAACAGTGGCTCATGCTTGCAATCCCAGCGCTCAGAAGGGAAACACAGGTTTGCTGGAGTTTGAATTCAGCTTGGCCTATGGTGTAATACCTGTTCCCAAACCAATATGTGTTCATATTTCCCTAGTTAGCTTTAAATGTCAACTTGATGTAGCCTAAAGTGTCAACTGAGGATTGCCCAGATCACACTGATTGGCTTACGGACGTATCTGTAGGAAACTGATTGTCTTCATTGGTAATTGATGTAGGAGGGCCCAACCACTTGGTAGAGGCACCTTTACCTAAACAGGTAACTCTGGGCTGTATAAGAAAGCTAGCTAAGCATGAGCTTGCCAAGTCAGCTACCAAGTACTTCGCCTCCATGATTTCTGCTTCAAGTTCCTGGCCTACTTCCCTTCATAATGGACTGTAGCCTGTAATAAATGTGTTCTCCCTAAGTTGCATTTGGTCAGAGCTTGCAGGGCACAGATTCACACTAAATACTAACACTAACAACCTGTTCATGAGCATCCCCTTAGCCTCTAAACACAATAATCGGAGCTGCATGTGTCATATGTACATCACAACATGTAATTATATTCTGCCCACTAAAAACTCACACTGACAGTTAAAATTCACACTCACAATGGTAAAAATAGTTTATTGTTTGGTAATTATAATAATTATGATGACCATGCTTGTGTTGATGATGATAAATAGTATTTACTTAAATGGTTAATGTGCCAAATCTTAGAGTCAGTTGTGTATCTTATGTAATCATCACATCAGCATTTGCAGCACTATGCTTGTTTTTCACTGTTAGAAGACGAACTATAGACCGTGGAACTTGCCCAGAGTCAGCTGTGTTAAGTGGATCAGCCAAGATTCAAGCCCAGGTCTGTCTGCATCTTGGGCCTGTCATACTATGAAAAGCACACAGACAAGACACTCATTTACTCATGCACATGTCTGTGCATAACATGGTGGCTGAACATTTTCCCACATAAAGACTCATAGGCCTAGGGTTTGATTTCTCTGTCACTGAATTTTATTTAACCCAGCTCAAGAGCTCAACATCCAGTGTCAGTAACAAACTATTTTATTCAGATCTCATTCTCTTTGAGATGAATTTCACTTTGGTATAGTCTTCTCTTTCCACCTAGAGGCCCTGACTGGATATGCTTTTGATCATTGCTGGTCTGTTCGGTCCTGCAGGCCTCTGATGTTGATGCCTGATCTATACATTG
>JADRCH010000260.1:13141-25642 GCA_019843965.1 Rhynchomys soricoides
TGTTCGGTCCTGCAGGCCTCTGATGTTGATGCCTGATCTATACATTGTAGATGTTCGGTCCTGCAGGCCTCTGATGTTGATGCCTGATCTATACATTGTAGATGTAGATGTGAGGTCTAGCCATTTGGTCTCATTCTCCCACAGGCTCCTTTGGCTCCTTAGCTGCTCTCATCCAGCGCTCCTTTTGAAAACTGTAGGATTATTGAGGTACAATTGTTATTGCTTGTAACTCCAACTACCACTGAGGTGGAGGTTAGAGGATCAAGAGTGGGAACTAGCCTAGGCAAGGTAGCAACACCTGTCTCATCTCTATAATAAATATATACATCTTTAAGTATATCATGAAAAAAGACTCACCCCATAGGAGGGTATGTACAGCTCCCTCAGATCCTCCCCTCAAAGTATCCCTTACCCCTAAAAACCCCGTCAAGTTGATCTATCTGTCAATTCCTTGACCTGTGTCCCATCAGGCAAAGTTCCCATGTTCTCCATATCCAATCTTCTTAACCTGCTCTCAGAAACCAGGTAGCAAGGAGGCCTAGTTAGGTCTCCCTTTGAACTTTTCCCTCTTCCCTAGTGCTGGAGAAATAACCATTTTGCCAAAGCTCATCTGTGACAGAAACCCTGGTGCCTTGGTTCCTCCAAGCTCTCAGTCTTTGGCATCTTAAAAGCTCTCTCCTCTCGTAAGTGATGGCTCTTAAGTCTCTCCTCTCTGAACCAGCCTCAAAAATGCTCTGAGTTTCTGGCTTTCGTTCTCCGTCCATACCTCCCTCTTCCTGAGGCAGTATGTTCCACTACCCTACTGGCAGATGTGGGTACACAAGAGAAATGTCGGAAGGAAAGACTTCACCGATTAGTGCTGTTCCTTGCTCCTACAGAGTGAGGCGTAGTGTTTTTATTATCATCTTCTATGGGGGGGGGGGATAACTTCTACTTTATTCATATGCCCAGGGCTGGCAGTTACTTTTCACAAATATTCAGGGTGTGTTATCTCTAATGGAATGGCATTAACATGGCATGGGATGCTACACTTTGTGGAGATGCAGTTACACTTTCATTAGCGGAAAAGCAATTAAGATGTGCGAACTAGCATTCTTTGTGTGTGTGAACAACTAATTGGGCTATCTTTTTTCCACATAAAGGGCTAATTACCTTTTGTGCTAATAGTAATATAAATAGTGATATAAAGTTTTAGCTATAGGAAAATTCAATTCCAATTTCCTTTGAAGTTTAATCATTGAAATCTTCAGCTGCCTGGTGTGGGACCTTGCTAAGGGTATGAAACACAAATGCTTTTGAGTCCCTGCTGCAGGATCCCAGCCACTCTTTATGTCAGTGTTACACCTACTCGACATTCACTAGGTCCTGCGACTCACACCCAAGGACTCCTTTCCTTCATGAGATCCACAGAACTCCAACACAGGGCAAGCCTTGGGGAAGACGGCCAATCATAGCTGGTTCCTCCTCCAGTTGAAATCTATACTTATATTTTGAGAAATAGTTCATTTTTGTACAAAGCAGGGCGTAGGACACACACATAATTTATAGCATACCTCCAGGAAAGTTGAGAAAAGCTCAAAAAAATACAAGTCATCAAAGTGCTGACAGTCATTACCTCTTCAGAATGACGCTAAGAACAATGGGTGGGTGGCGGTGGGGGACACTTTGCCATCAATTTCCACAGCTCTGTGATTAAACTCCTCCTCCCCAAGTCTACAGTCCTGATGTGAAATGCATTTGTTCTTTGCCTCAGTTCTAATTAGAAGGCTCCTAAAACCCTTGCCACTTCCTGAATCTTGGGAGTATCTTCTCCCAGTCAAAACTTGAGTTGTGTGTTCTCAGCCCCAGAGCTCCTTTTAAAACGGTAGGTGCACAGATGCAAGCCCAGGGGAGTCAGGAATTCTAGGTCATCCTTAGCTTAGAGGAGTTTGAAGTCAGTCTGGGCTGAATGAGACCTGTTCCTAAGCTCCCTTCCCCAAACAAACAAAACACACACCACACACACACACACACACACACACACACCCTAACATGCTTTTTTGTCAATACCTGGATTTATAGTAATGAGGTAGCATAGGACAGGACCTACAGGTACCTTCAGGGTAGGGTCAGACATAAGAAATTAATGAATCATAGGACTAGAGGGTTGAACCTGTGAAACCCTACAGCCTCCAGGAACCGATGTGAGGTGGCTCAGGGGTTAAAAGCAGTGGTTGTTCTTCCAGATGAGCAAGGTTTTATCTTCAGCACTTACATGCTGCCTACAACCATCTGCGACTGCAGTTGCAGGGGATCCAACACCCTCTTCTGGCCTCTGAGGGTACCAAGTACACAAGTAATGTGCATACATACATTCATACATACATACATACATACATACATACATACATACATACATATAAAAGTGTAAAAGGGGTGGAGCATCAAGGAAAGCTTGAGGCCCTTCTGAGCTCGGGAACTAGCGTGTGCTGGGTGGTTACACCTAAGGAGGAAGTGGACACCATATGCTCCCTCTGGTCCCCTCACAACCTCACTTTGTCCCTGCGCCGTCCTTACGTCTGTCTAGCTACTTGCCTATAATCATTATAAACCTGTAAACTGAAGTGCCTTGCCCCTTGAGATGTGGGAACAATCGTAACAAATTATAAACATAAAGCCCAGGGTGTGAGAACCTTGATTTGTAGCCTTTTGGTCAGAAATACAGGTTACAACCTAAACGTAAGGCCTTAGGCTGAGGGATTTGAACTAGTTCAGGCAGACTGTAGCATAGTTAATTGGAATGAGAGGTCACTCAGGTGGTGTGTACTAGAGAATTGCTCTGAATGTGAGAGAAAACCCCAAGTCTGATCACTGATGCCTTCTATATTAAGTCTGAGAGTGGAGAAATAAAGGGGTTTCGCCCTTTACATCGGTCAAGAGACTAATTACAACAGGTTTAATGATCTTAATTGAGGTATTGTGCATCTTGTGATTGCATAACTCTTAATTCCATAAAGTAAAGTAAGTGCTGAGCTGAGCTCAGCAGAACAGGTTGAAAAGGGCTAAGAAAAACAAACGGCAAAGAACCTAGAGCTGGGCAGGGTGGCACATGTTACAGATGTTACACACAGCCCAGCACCCGGCAAGACCCTGTCTCAAACAAAGGAAAAAGAAAAGAGGGGAAGGGAGTGGTCAGTAAGTTACTTTCCCTAATCGCTAAACATAAAGTTACTCCAAATCCCTTCACTGTGTAAGAATTAAATTCATTTTCAAAAAAGAATTAACATAATTATGAAGTAGACTGAAAATGACCGAGTTAGAAAAATTCTGTTATCTTTCTAAACCTTAGAAGGTCTGATAAATGGACTCTTTGCAGTTCGGTGACACAGGACTTCAGTGTGGGTGACTCCGCTATGATTTTAGTCTGTTCTGGTGGGACACAGTGTGAGAGCTTAACCAAAAGCAATACCCTCCTGGAATTTCTACAAATGTTGTGATAGAAAGCAACACCAAATGCCAGCATTGGGCAGGGTTGGATCCTATTGGAAGGTAGTTTGCTATTTGCTTCCATCTGATGCAGGGCTGTCAGAAGTGTACTGCAGTATTGATTCTGTAACAAAACAAACAAACGAAGGGAGAAATGTGAGCTCTTTCCAAATTTTAAGAAAAAAAGAAACGGAAAACAAGGAAGGAGGGGAGAGGAAAGGTTCTCTGAGAAAGGTCTAATCTCACCAAGCTTCAACCGGACACGTCCTTCCCAACACTGACCTACGAGACTCAGTAGCATGAAAATCACAGCTTAATTCTGCCTCTGCCCAGCTGCCCAGAAATCCAGTATATTAATGAAGTGAAGGCTGTATGGTAAGCCCAGTTTTGTGGTTGGGACACTGCCCTGGCAGCTTTCCTGCTGACAAGTGCCACTCCTGGAGTGCTGGGTCACTCCACCCTTAAACTAACTTCTGGCTGAACTGGGAGCATCCTGGCTCCTGCAAAGGAGAGGCTCCAGGCTTGGTTTTCACACTTGAACTTTTGGTTCAGAATGAAAGTCAAAAACTGCAACCTATCTGGAGCAACATCCAGGATGATGGTGCTGCCAGGCAGTTTCTGGCTCCCTGGACCTTTGCCTCCTACTTCTGGATCCAGAGGATCCACGAAAGACCAACCTCTTACAATGCAGAGCTTGCTGACACGTCACTCAACCCACCAGATTCCTTTCTCTGCATAATTATTACTTGGTAATGAGTTGTATACTTTGCAAAATATTTCATACATTTAGACTAGTATGATATAGAAGCAATAGATATAAGAAATACATGTGATATTCATTTAAAAATAATGGCCTTGAAATCCTAGGGGGGGAATTAGAAGAGGCTGAGTCTGAATCTACTACCCTAACACGCTTAAATCCTCATGGAACCTGCTCCTGACGTGATATCATATCATTTCGACAGCTCTGGGGTCGTCATGTTCTTTCCCTGCACAGAACTGTCAAGTGCACTGGCTTTAAAATGATGTGAATGATTCTTAATCTGTACAGAATGGGCTGTGACTTAAAGTAAATAAACATGTTTATGGTTCCTATTAACATGATGTAGTCTAGGAAAACACATGGTAAATCTAAGGACGTCAGCAAAATACATAGTGAAAGACCCCAAGGTATGTAGATTATCTCAAAAGCTTGCTTCCAAATTGACAATGAAAATGTAAATTTGCATTTAATTTACATATAATCTATTATTGTCGCTTTACATTTAGCTGGCTTATTTACTTGTACATTAGAGTTCTTGCCTAGCACACACAAAGACCTGGGATCCATTCACAAAACTGGGTGTAGTGGTTTTGGCCTGTAATCCTAATAGTTGGGAGGCAAAGGGTAGAGGATCAGAAGTTCAAAGTCACCCTCAGCTACAAAATGGTGTCTAGGATAACCTGTTAAGCTGGGATAACATAAGACTTGTCTCAAACAATGTACTTGCCACATAAGCTTGAAGGCTGCAGTTGGGTCCTCTGAATCCATGTAAATACTGTGTAGGAGCAGAGGCCCACTGCCTGTAATCTTAGTTCTTGGGATCCCCAGAGCAAGCTGGTCAGTTCGAATAGCCAAGTCTGCAAGCTCTTGGCTCAATTAAGAGACAGTCTCTCTATGTATAAGGTGAAGCTCGATCAAGGAAGACACGTGCTATCTACCACTGGCCTCCACATACACCTGAACACACACACACAGATACACACACACGAGACACACATACACACACACATACATACATTCACACAAACACATACATATGATTAAAAGTAAAATCTTAGAAAACACTTATTTTACATCTATATATTTGGCATACACATACCAAAATGTGTGCAGAGGTCAGAGGAGAATTTGCAGGTGATGGTTCTCTGCTTGCACCCTGTAGGATCTGGTAGCCAAACTGATTGTCAGGCATGGACACAAGCCATTCACTCTCGGAGTTGCTGAATCTCTTGCTCCAGTTCTTAATGCCATTTAAGAACTCTGCCTCTTTTAACTTGTTTTGTATAAAGAAGTGTCAACACTATACCTGAAGAGAGGTAGAAGCAGACAGACCTCCGTACACAAGGAGTGGAATAACTTGTAAGTACCAGGGGAGGTGATCACAGGTGGCTGGGGGAAAGGAAAGGAATGGGAGTCTGGTTTGGGGTTGTCGTGGTTGGTTTGGTTTTTTTGTTTTCTCGTTGGTAATTATACTGAGCATTTCACAACAGCAGAGCAGAAGTTTAAGTTATGCCTGGGACTACAAGAGGGGAGTGACCTCGATTTTACAACCTGAGCAGTTTATACGTTACTTCTGGTAGCCTGCTGCAGCTTCTCACTTTCATGGTGGCCATGCCTCTATGTGCACCGAGCACATAAATGACGAACACTGGCCAGTGAGGACATCTGAACTCCCCTTCACCTGTTCCCTGTTTGACTTGGGAGAAACCAGAAAGTTTTCTTATTAGATTAGACATCATTTCTGGTTCACTGTTTGGATGGAGCAAGCTTAGTAAACCTGTCAGAGAAGAATTTGCATTTCTCAAGACTGGAATGTTAACTCCAGCCAAGTCCTCATTGGGGAAATGAATATGAGTGTGAACGTCCCATGTAAACACTGCAGCTCCGTTCTGAGGATTTTAAGCTTCACTTCGTGTGCTTGTTGACACATGAGAGCCTTCCTTCTTGGATGTCCAAGCAGACTGAAAAACAAGTTGCAAAACCACACCAACACTAAGAAATATTGCTTCACGCCACTCTGCCTTGACACTTCCCTCCTACTTTCTGCTTCTGAAGATTTCCTCACATCTGAACACGTCATTAGTGTGGTCTGACATTAAAAACACTGGAGTTCTTTACAAAGCACTGCCCTTTTTTGTTGTTGTTTAAATTGGATATTTTCTTTACTTACATTTCAAATGTTTTCCCCTTTCCAGGTCTCCCCTTCACAAACCCCCTATCCCATCCCCCCAACCCCTGCCTCTATGAGGGTGCTTGCCTACCCACCCACCCACTCCAGTCTTCCCGCCCTGGCATTCCCCTACACTGAGGCATCAAAGCCCCTCAACCCCAAGGGCCTCTCCTTCCACTGATGTCCAACAAGGCCCTCCTCTGCCACATATGTGGCCAGAGCAATGGGTCCCTCCATGTGTACTCTTTGGGTGGTGATCCAGTCCCCGGGAGCTCCAGGGGTCAGGCCAGTTGACACTGTATCTCCTCCCATGGGGCTGCAAACCCCTTCAGCTCCTTCAGTCCTTTCTCCAACTTCTCCATTGGGGACCCCATGATCAGTCCAATGATTGGTGAGCATCCACCTCTGTATTTGTCAGGCTCTGGCAGAACCTCTCAGGAGGCAGCCATATCAAGCTCCTGTCAGCAAGCACTTCCTGGCATCCGCAATAGTGTCTGGGTTTGGTGACTGTGTATGAGATGGATCCCCAGGTAGGGCAGTCTCTGGATGGCCTTTCCTTCAGTCTCTGCTCCACTCTTTGTCTCCATATTTCTTCCTGTGGGTATTTTGTTCCCCCTTCTAAGAAGCACTGAAACATCCACACTTTAGCCTTCCATCTTCTTGGGCGTCATGTAGTCTGTGAACTGATTCTTGGATATTCTGAACTTTTGGGCTAATATCCACTTATCAGTGAGTACATACCATGTGTGTTCCTTTGTGACTGAGTTACCTCAGGATAATATTTTCAAGTTCCATCCATTTGCCTAAAGCACTGTCTCTTAACAATGCTCATCTATGGGATGGAGTCAACATAATCTCAGTATGTCTGTGTCTCACACCACCCCAAACAGAACGGAGAGGAAGAGCTGACATTGTCATTAAAACAATATTAAGATATCATATCTTTTACTTCACATATCTTTGTAGTATGTTAGTAAGCAATAGAGTCCCAGTGCTGTCACCTCCAGCAGCTTTTACAGGGAGAGTGAGCATCGGGTGGTTCTCACCCGTGGAAGCATTACCAGGCAGAAGGGGTGACCAAAGAACCCCAAAGCAGAACCGCAAGGCACATTATTGTGTCATCGCTAATGGATGTGGTCCTCCAAACAAAGCTAGTTCATTCCCCTTTTTGATATTTTACTCCCCTCATCAATAATGATCAGTACCTGTTAAGTTAGCACTTACTATACATATTTTTAGTTTTAATTATTATTTTCTATTTCTAGCATGGAGATGTTTGGTACATTGAAGACAATCAGTAACTATGTATTGAATGAATGACAATAAAGAGATAAGAATTACTACTTGAGGAAAAACAATTTGACTTTGATTTTGCTGTGCAGATGTATCCCTTTATAACTAGCTCTATTTAATGTTTTTCTTGTAGACCCTTCTTTTTTGAAATATTGCTTTATTTTGTCTCTTAGAGCCAGTCAGGTGAGCCCCTTAGCTTCAGATTGATTTTGAGTTGTTCTGTTTGTTTTATGAGACAAGGTCTCATGTAGCCCAGGCTAGCTATGAACTCCTGATCCTCTTGACACCTCTCCAGTTCTGTGAATACTAGCATGTGCTACTTATTGGCAGATGTCTATTTATGATGCCCAAATCAATAGAAGCTCAGGAGCCTTGCACAAGCACCGTAGTATTGCATGTAGTGTACGCATGCCCTCCTGTCTGCTCTAGATTAATTTTAACAGCTCATAGTATGCTACAGTTATTATAGCACATAGTTTGGATGGAGCATAGTAGGCTAATTGTTTGTACATTCTCAGTAAAAGTACATTTCTTAACCCTGTCCATCTTGGTTTGCTTGAGTTTGGATGCAGAGTCCATAGGTGCGAAGGGTGGACCCATTGTGTCTTTCAGCCAGTGTAACCCTTCCAGAACTCTTGTTGACAGCGAGAGCTTGAAAGCTCTTTATTGTTGAAGAGTGAGAAGACTGGAAGCTATTGTTTCTCAATGGGTGACTGAAGTGTGTGGTACTAAACCAGGCCTTTATCTCCAGTGTGCTTCTATCCATTTAGAAAGAAGAAAAACAATACTCACTGGTCTGGTACAAAAGTGATTGCCAAGAACCTTGTGATCCACACAGGGAAGGTGGCACCACTTGCTACATCTTACAGATCTTTCCCGGTGACTAATAGGTATTCAGTGCTTCAGAGATGCTGAGCAATAAAAAACAAAAAGGCAAATCAATTCATAGGTGTTTGTAACATGTACACTTTTTCGATATGTTAGCAAAGATTCTTTAGAGGGTGGTTTCTTAACCAGTGGGCGCCACACTCCTCTGTGGAATCTACAACTGTGCTGGTTTCTCCTTATCGCTCATGGTATAGAACCAGCCATTGGTCCTTATCGCCCATGGTATAGAACCAGCCATTGGTCCTTATCGCCCATGGTATAGAACCAGCCATGGGCCAAGGTTTTTTCTCTTTCTTCCTCTCTATCCTTCTTTCTTTCTTTTAATAAAAAAAGAGGGTGGTCTTGGAAGAAACAAGGTTTGTAGGAGAAGAAATAAAAGAGGAAGTAGAGAAAGAGGAAGGGAAGGGTGGGGGAGAAGGGAGAGGCGGGAGAGAGGAGGGGAAGGAGGAGGGTATGGAGGACCGCGGGGAAGCACAGATGCAGAAATAAAGTCTGCATAGTCTAGCATTTTCTGATGGGTTTTTAATTCCGAACGATAGCGATCATTAATTTATTGAAGACCTGTCTGAAGGTAACTTTTTCTGCAAGGCATCGCATAGACACTTCCAAGGTTTTCTGTGTCATCTTGCAGTCTATAACCATTCCCAGCTCCCAGCTGTAAATAAATTCAAATCGTTACACGTTTCAAAGTATGTTTAGTTGGTGTCATATTAAAGCATGCATCCTTTGCTGTGGTCCTGTATTTAAAAGGAACAACAAAACCTTTTGTCTTCCTTTTTGCCATTTTTCTGGATGTGAACTCCTAGAGTCAATATGTGTATTTCTGTAACAATGCCAACAAGTAGCAGTCGATTTATCATTGATGTGCTGGACTGGTGCTTGCTAAACGCTGGCTTGGTCTTGTCTGTTGTTAACCCCACTTCCAGAGGCTCTGATTTAAGAGTACTAGGGTGAAAGCAAGGGTTTGTGTTTTGCTTTGTTTTGTCAGACAGGCTCTCCCACAGTAGCCCAGGCTATCCCAGAACTTGCTACATAGAAAAAAATGACCTTGAACTTACCTACGATTCCCATGTCTCAGCCATGTAAACGTTAGGCTTACAGATCTAAAGTGTCATGCCTGACACTATTCTGTACTTCTGACAAGTTTCTGGGCAATGACACCTAGAGAACCCTACTTTGTGAAATCTGCTTTAAAATCTGCTCCTACAGAGTTGAGAGGAATAAAATAAAAGCCCCTGCCTGCCAATGCTGTGGTCTCTGTCAGTGTAATTTCTTCTTACAGTTTGGGAAGTCTTGTCTGCTCCCCTGCCCCCAAACACACAGAAGATAGATAGTAAGCCTGTAGATGGTAGAGTGGCTAGTGAGCCTGTAGATGGTAGAGTGGTGAGGGTCACTTGTGACTTGGTCAAACCATTTACTCTTCTACTTCATCGCATAGCTCAGTTACTGAATCTGTGAACTCGCAGACTACAAGGCAATGGGCCTTCCCAATTCTAGCCTGCTCTTCTTCCCTATGTAGCTGGCAGTGTGGTTCCAGGAAGTGTCCGAGCTCCTGGGATAAACTCTAATTCATCCAAATGATGATAATGCTAAACCTCAAGGCTTAACACATGATTGTGTACCGCCCACCCTGTAGCTACCATTGTGGGCATAAGCAACTGACCAAAGTTGAGCTAACAAAAAGTAGAATGTTTTCCACATTTCCACAGGTTGTAAAGGGATTCCTACTCCATTACATTTACTGAAAAAGAGTGTCCTGCTAGAGGCCATGCTACAGAAAGGATTAGCATTAGGGAGTATCCAATACTGAGTTTCAAGACAGGGCAGAGTCCTTGCAACCTTGAGACAATGTGGAGTCACTGATCTGCCATTTCTCCAGACTCCCACTGACATGTGCCAATAAATGGCGTACTGTAGCTGAGCTTGGTAACACACATGTTTAATCTAAGGACTTGGGAAGATGATGCCAGAGGGTGTCCATGAGTTTAAGACCAGATTTGTAGCAAATCCCTGTCTCAAAAAAGACAAACAAACAAAAACAAAAGGAGCTGGAGAGAACTATCAGTTAAGTATGTTTGGTACAAGCATGCGGACCTAAGTTCAAGCTACAGAGCCCATATAGAAAGCTGCACTTTAATCCAGAGCTGTGGGGCAAAGACAGAGGGCTCTCTGGGCTTGCCTAGCCTGACCATGGAGCCCCAGGTCCTAGCCAGAGATCCTGCTTGAGAAAATAAGATGTTTCTAAAGGGGCAACATCTGAGGTTGACCTCTGACCTTCACATATATGTGTAACATGCACATCCTTAAGGACACACACACACACACACACACACACACACGGTTTTGCAACTAATTTACCAAATGTCAACTACTATCACTAATATCAGAAAAGTTACTAGGACCAAATAATAAATATTTGATTAGTGATTAGATCACAGCCAGACATTCTCCCTTCTTTACCAAGAGCACAAATGACCTAAATTGTCAGTTAGGGTCTGACTGGATGTGCCCTTGAAAGTTCCCCTCCTCCAAGCAGGATGAGAGAATTCATACAAGGTAAGTATCACCCTTAATGGGGGGATTTGGCTGTCACTGTTTTGGGATCTATGGAAAACAGAGTGACTTAACCCTTAGGAAGAAGAGTCACAAACACTCAGCACGTGTTCATATTTCTAGTCAATAGCTAAAGTAAGAGATCACAGATGAGACAGACTTCCGGAAGCCTCATCACAGAGCTGGGCTTCACCCTACCTTGGTACTCATATCACTTGCTGTGGACATTTGTTCTTTTGGCTGTCCAGCAGGACACTCTTTCCTCCAGGGCACTGCTGTTCACGGCATCCTCCAGGGAATTGCTACCCACTACACTAAACATGTGGCTCTCTTCAGGTTGCCAAAAGTATTTCCTCTCCTTTTTATTCTTAGGTTAATACAAAATCATTGTTTGTTTAATAATTATAGTCATTGCTTTACTCTAAACATTGAAAATGTCAAAGTGTTAGTGGAAAAAAACCATAGAGAGGAGGACTTAGTAGCCAATGCCTATAGCTATTCAGGAAAATGACCCAAGGAAGATTGTTGTGAGTCTGAGGCCAGCCTGCATATGTAGTGACTAAAGTGACTGATGATAGCTGACTCAAAAAATAAGTGAAAACAATGCTGATTGTCTTCAATGAACAGTTTCAGGACAGTGGTTTTTAGGGATTGGGATACACTGATCATCATTCAGAGACAAATGCATGAATATCATCTAGTGATGTGAAGAAAAGTTCCATTTGAAAGCATAAAACTGTATGATTTGAGGGTAAATATTAGAAGGAATTGAAACATGCAAATCAGCAGACACACCTGGGATTCTGGTGGTGCTCATGCATGTGTGTGTGTACCTGTGTGTATATCTGTATGTGTCTGTGAATGTCTCTGTGTTTCTGTGTGTCTGTGTATGCTTTGTGTGTTTATGAGTATCTCTATGTGTCTGTGTATAGTTGTGAATATCTGTGTGAGTCTGTGTGTTTCTGCATCTAACTCTGTATATATCTGTGTGTGTCTGTATCTCTGTGTGTGTCTGTGTGTATCTGTCTGTATGTGTCTCTGTGTTTATGTCTGTGTATATCTGCGTGTATCTGTATGTATCTGTGTATCTCTGTGTGTCTTTGTGTTTGTTTCTGTGTATATTTGTATGTATCTCTGCATTTCTGTCTGTGTGAGTGTGTGTGTATGTGTATTTCTATGTATTTGTGTGTATGTGTCTGTGTGTGTCTGTATGTTTCTGTGTATGTGTGTGTCCTGTATTTATATCTATATGAATCTCTGTATTTCTGTGTGTGCCTGTGTATATCTCTGTGTATTTGTGTGTATCTCTATGTATTTGCGTATGTGTATCTGTATCTATCTCTACATTTCTGTGTGTGCCTTTGTGTGT
>JADRCH010000260.1:25652-52854 GCA_019843965.1 Rhynchomys soricoides
GTGTGTATCTGTATCTATCTCTACATTTCTGTGTGTGCCTTTGTGTGCATCTCTGTGTATCTGTGCGTGTCTGTGTATATATCTGTGTGTCTCTGTGTATCTTTGTGTGTATCTTTGTGTGCCTGTGTGAATCTACATGTGTGAGTCTATGTATCTCTGTGTATATGTTTGTGTCTCTGTATGTGAGTGTGTGTCTGTGTGTGTCTGTGTGTGTCTATGAGAGTGTGTCTCTGTGTGTGCCTGTGTATCTGTGAGTGTGTGTCTGTGTGTGTGTTCCTGTGTATTTGTGTGTGAGTGTGAATATGTTGGTGGTGATTCTGTCTCATTGTCTCATTCTTGGCATTCAGTCTGTATTCAGGAAAACCAGATTGAAAATTTGGAATCTGTGCCGGAATGGATTGAAACTGGCCTCCAGTCACTAAGGGAAAATCAAAACAAAACACACAAAAATTTAGAAAGGACATTTTTCCTGCCAAAGGATAATTTTTCCTTGATGTTATTTCTTATTTGGGCCAATATTCCAATGGAAAAAATAGATTGGTCAAGAGTTCAATATAATTTTCTGTGACATTGAACCAAAAGTAACATATTGAAGCATTTAGAGGCTGGTGATATAGCTCAGTAGGTAGAGTGCTTGGCTAGCAGGGATGAAGGCCTGGGCTCCATCCTGGGTACCATATTAAAACAGATGTGCTGGCACACAGATGTAATCTTAGCAGCGAGCTTCTGCTATATAGTGAGTTTAAGGCCAGCGTGGGTTCCATGAGACCTTGTGAAAAAGAATTAATGACGGAAAATTGTATTCTTTCCTGATGATATATGTGTGTGAGTACTTTATATAAAATGTTTAAAAGAAAAACTTAGAAAACAGAATAATATAATTTTTGTTATTTGGAGAGTAAATGCTGAAATTTATTAATAAAGTAGTTATTAAGCGTTTACTCCAGGTCAGGTGTTACATACTACTACAAGGTGATTCATAAAAACAGTAGAAACTAACAAAATTGCACACAGAGATGAAGATTTAAGTATTGTCCTCAGCCTTCTGAGATTATTATAAATCAATGTAGCTTCCCGCTGTTGTCAAGAGAATTCTTAATAAACAGTGTTTAGATTGTCTGGGCTTTCAAAGCCCAAGTTAGAATGTAGTCTGTGTACTTTCTTGAGTCATATGACGTGATAGGTAAGAAGAACCAGAAAGTGTATCAGAAGTTAAACTGGCCCGAGAGATGGAGGGGCAGATCCCCATCTCTTTATGTCAAATGTGTAGAGAGTAGCCTTAGAGCAAAGGAAAGAATGGCTTGGATTACATGTACCTTTTAGGATGTTGAATATTATAATTTGGAAAAATATTACTCACATGTATTTAATTGGTAACCACTTTGCATGTAATTTAGATAATAACTTTTTGACAGGACGTTTCAACCTGTGGTCATTTTTAATGTTTTATGATTTTTTTTTTTCCAAAGAAATGCACAAGTTTACACAGACTGAGAGAGTACAGTCACAGGATTCCATCATTAACCATAGGTTATCAATCATACCCGGAGGAACTATCTGGCCTTCTCAGGTACAACCAAAATCAACAGAGAAGACATGGAAGTGGCAATGAAAATAGAAGGGGCACAAAGTCAGCACCCCTTGAAGGTCAGGTGGGAGAGCCGTTCTGGACTCTGTGTAACTGAATCCTCAGGACAACCGGCTGATGGACAGATTGTTCACTGCCTACTACAGAGGTTTGCAATCATTCTTTCACACATCAGCAGAGCAGGGGAGGATGGGGCACAGTCTGAGTTCTTATGCACTCTGAGGAATGAAGCCTTTTTAACCGTCAGAAGTGATCCTTGGGATCTCTAGTATGACCTGCATATCGATCCACCCTTCTGGAACGGTTCTCATTGAGAGAGCATGTGTATGCTGGCACTGTGGAATCTTAGACCCTCCTAGGATTAAAAAGACCAAACCAAACCAAACCAAAACAAACCCTTTCGTCTGTTTGGAGATGACATTATGGAACCAAACAACTTAATGCTCCTATTTTTTCCTGCAAATACAGCAAAAAATCATGTTGAGGTTACCTCCACCCCTCCTTTCCCTCTTCTATATGTCTCTTCTTTCCCTCTTCTATAAGTCTCTTCATTAAAGGAGGTACTTGGGGGCTTTTTCATGCAAAGTTGACTTCAGTGTTGTCTCTGCTGGTCAGCCAGGGCCCCTGTTTCTAGTGCACAGAGCACAGTTCTGCCATGAAGGGAGAACTATGTGTTCCTGCACACCGCTGTATCCCTTCCCCCAACCCATCTGTATACATGGGTCGAGCACTTGCTCAAACACAGGGACAAATGAGAACAAGTCCATTGTCGCTTCACTGATTAAAGAGTTCCCATGAAGACTCATGCAGCTAGTGTCCTACAGCCTGCCCAGGCTGCCCTCAGGAAAAACTAAGTACATTCAGATCGCTGGACAGCAGTCATCCAGAATACATACCTTGCAAAACGTTAGGAACATCCAGGTTAAGTAATGGTTCAGATGGTTTGCAAATAACACATGCTCATTTTGACGTTGCTAAAGACTCCTTGCTAGGAAACGAAACACTTGTAATTTAATATGTAATGTTCTCAAGAGTCTCAGGCCAAACCACCGCAAGCTGTGAACGCCTTGGCTCTAGAGAACCAGGCAAGGGTCAGGGCAGGGCAGTCCCTGGCCTGGCCTGGTGCCTCCAGAATAAACCAAACAACCACAGGAAGTGGTTTCTGTGATTCAGTAGGTGGCACACTTCCTCTTGAGTCAGAACTGACTCACAGCTGTGAGAGGCAAAAAGGATCTTTCTTTATCCGATACTTTTTCCCGGTTCCCGGATGTAAAGTTATCAAACTCTGTCAAATGATACGTGTCTCAGTTAGTTTAAGCATATTAAAATGAAGAAAGGGAGAAAGAAAACCATTTGGAAACAAGAAGAGGGAGGAAAATACAGAGGCCTGACCTGAACTCTGGCATTGTTTTGTTACAGGGTCATGTTCTAAGTGGTGCAAAGGAAGCTACCTGTGGGTTGCACTGGGGTCCTAAGGGCCCCGGCTCTCCCAGAGCCTATCTGACCCACTTCCGGTGAGACAGTTAGCTCTCACTTACATAAGCTGTGTTACTTAAAATGGTCCTGCCTGGCTTTTCACTTGCTCCTGGCATACTCCCCTGTCTGCTGGACAGCCATACTCGATGCTGTCCCAAGCAAGGCCTTCGGTCAGCTCCGGGTGAAACGATCTTGTTCTGAATGTACTGAATGCTGCTGGCAATGCTGTAAATTGTTTTTAGACCCAATGAAAACACCTCGGCAGTTATCAACCAGTCACAAAAGCAGCATACTCTTCCACATCTTTTCCCTAGTGTGTGTCATACTGTTTAATTCCAGTAGTTCTGGAAATGGCACGTATATTTAACCATATTTTTATCTGATGACCTTTATGTTAGTATTTCTTCTTTGCTTTCCTTCAAGGCAATGAATTTAGATTGATAGCATGTTTCTGAACACGACTTCATAGGCCCAGGCTAAATGTCCTATGTTTGTTTGACTCCTAGAAAACTGATAATTGGGCTGGGATCAGAAATCTTATTACAATGCTAATATATCACGGTTCCTGCTGTAAACCAGTCCAAAGTTTAAAGAACACGTTGATTTGTGTTCAGATTCAAGATAAACAGTAATCTGTGACTGTTTATATAGTTCTATGCTTAGTATATGCAGGGCCTTGGCTGCTGTCCTCAGTAGTGTGTGTGTGTGTGTGTGTGTGTGTGTGTGTGTGTGTGTGTAAGGGATTTGTGGAGTTGTGGGACCTACATAAGTCTCTGAACCTCTCCGAGCCTTCATTTCCTCAGTCTATGGAACAGGTTTCTAACGTAAGGGCAGTATTGCCGTGAGCTTGAAAGCTTTTCCACAGTGCCCAGGCCAGCTCCTTGCTTATACTGATCTTTAAGATCAGTTTGTGCTTGTTCTCTTTATTTGCACCATCTTTTCACTGGGAGATAGGAACGGCATTTGGACGCACAACATGGGCATGCCAAGTCCCGTCTTGCCCAATGACATCATTTACATCCAGCTCCTGTAGCAATTTCATCCACAACACCTGCAATACATGTGGCATCAAGTGGCATGTTGGACTCCTTAACAGACTGGTGGGGAAGGAAGCCAGGCAGTTCTCAAAGCCAAAGCCAGCTGTCTGGACTGGACAGCACTGCTTGTGGATGGCAAGCAAATGGGAAAGGAGTCCTCATCTGACACATGGCAAGAAGTGCCTAAAGTGTCAGTGGGGAGCAGGGCCAGCATCAGCAGCACTCCCAGCAGATAGACCTGGCACGGCAGGGTCAAACCAGGCAAAAACTGGCCGGCAGGGAGAGACACACATTCTCGTAAGATCTGAAAACCCCTTCAGAAACTCCCATCTCCTATATGTCCTTGATGCCTTTCTGCATTTGTTCCAATCATTCATTCATTCACAGACGGCAATGTGAACAGTAGGGGTCTTCCCCTTTCCCTCTTCCAGAATGCAGGTCTAGAACATCATTGACATCATCCATCCTGTGCTCACCTGTCTCAGAACTGGCACATCATGTACTGTGGTTGACTGATTATAGTCTTCACTAGACTGCAAGCTCCTAAGCACAAGGAATCTCCCCCAAATGCTGAAGTTACAGATGAGCGCCAGCATGCCCAGCAAGGTCTCTCTCTTACTTGTCTTTTAACCAACTCTTGTTTCTACCTCCATGCATATCTCTCGATGGGCGCTCAAACAATGTTTGCTAATGTTGAAGACATTTTTTTTTTTTTTAAGAAAAATAAAGTCAGAAAAAGACACTATTGCTATGAAAAAATTTGGACGAGGAATTGGGGGCCTCAGGTGCTAAGGTCCCCTGTGTGTCAGCTGAATAGGCTCCACCTGAGTTAAGGAGCCAGTAGTCCCCCATTGTGGGGCAGTATAGAGAAAAGAGGGTGGAAACAGAGCAGTGTTGGCTCTGGCAGCCCAAGCTGGAAGCTTGGGCATTGTCTAATGGGAGTGCTGACTGTGTGTCTCCTGGAAGCCTCTGTTTAAATAGCTCACAGCAGAGTGACTCAGCAGTTGGAAGATGGGACATTCTCCGCTGCCTTCCTTCTGTAAGTGATGAATCACATTGTCCAAGGTGTCTGTGGAACTGAGTGTCTACAGCCTTGCATGTCTATGGCAGTCTCCGATAGGACACACACTCCTGTCTTGCCAGGCTATCACTGGGGAGGTCAAGGGGAGGTGGCAAATCACACTTTACTAATCTAGAGACAAACAGAATTTGCTTGACAGGCATGAACCCACGCTGCGAGTGTGGGGTTCATCTTGAGATGGGCTTATCAACACAGTTCTTGTGCTAAAAGCCAGACTTAAATTTCTAGACTCTGGATCATGGTGGGTGAGTCTTGTTGAGTATGATATACCTACTTTCATAAGTTATCCTTGTTAACTTGTGATAATGACTTGCTCCCATTTATTTGTGAACTCTTTGTCCCGGGCAGGCAGACAGTAGCAAGTCAAAGCTTTAAGAACCAGGCCTGGTAGGGAATCTTAGCTAGTAGCTATTTCCTGGAAATTGCAGAAGTAACTAATGCTGAAGTTTTAGTAACATGACACTTTCTTCTTGATCACTAAAGAGAATGGTCTGTAGACATTTTTTTTTTTTGACAAATACTGGTCATAGTTCAAGAAGGGCCCTAAGAGAGCTCACATTAAGGAGCAGAAACTTTTCTACAGGAAGAAATGGATTTGGGGATTGGATTATTTGCTCAGAGCAATGTGTGAAATTGCTAAAAGGCTAAATAAGTTTAATCATATTAAACTTATTAATAGGTTATTAATTATAACTTATTATAGGCTAAAAAAGTTTAATCATAGCTTTGAATAGTAAATGTGCTTTAACATGCCTGAAGACTGGTCTGAGTTTCATATTCTATTTTTGCAAAATGCAACTGAGATTAAAGAAGTAGGCCACACTGTCTCCCATAGTACATGCTTGTCACCACCAATACAATCTTTCATCAGTAAAGTCTTGGGCCAGGGAGGATCTTTGATCACATATATGTGCCTTCCCCCAGAGAGTTTCTGTGGGACCCTTGCTTGCACAGTGCAAATCTCTCAATTTGTCTTTGTTTCTGTCTTACTTCTCTCTCTCTCTCTCTCTCTCTCTCTCTCTCTCTCTCTCTCTCTCTCTGTGTGTGTGTATGTGTGTGTGTGTGTGTGCATGCGCGCGCGCGCACATGAGCAAACATGCACATGTGTTGAAGGGAGTGTGCATATGTGCACACACAAGGGTTATGCTCATTCATCTCTGTGATTGTGTGCAGGCTACAGATCAACATCAGTTGTCTTCACTGCTTTCCACCTTATTTTTAAGACAGGTCTGTCACTGAAACTGGAGCTCACTCTTTCACTGCAGATGGCTGGCCAACGAGCTCCTGGGAAGCACCTGTGTGCAATGATGGGTCACAGATGAAAGGCCCAGCCCTGGGGAACTCAGGAGTGCTGGGAACTCAGACTTGGGTCTTCCAGTTTGTGCAACACTTTACCCCAAAACTCATCAAAGAGCCCCCCTTATTTTTCTTTTGAGCTAGGATATCCTGATGTAACTGAGACTGTTCATCCTTCTGCCTCAGCACTGAGATTGCAAGTATGATCCATGCACCTAGCTTGTCTCTCGAAAAGGAGTTCATAACTATAAACCCTGCACATTCTACTTAAGGATAATGATGACCTCTGGATTATAAGTCCCCTTCTCTATTTTTCTCATTGACCTCATTATACCTTGCAAAATTAGTTTCTTTTGATGCGTAGTATTCATTCTACAAACCCCCTTTAAAGTTAAGAAATGGTGAATTTGCTTGAGATAAATATCTGTGTGACAGAAATAAAGAGAATAATATTCTGCTCGCAGATTTCCTTCCCATTTTAATTTTCTCTTTTAAGTTATAGTGTAATCTTAAGTCATTAAGATGTCATTTTTTTTATTGCTTATAATAATTTTAAAATGCAACGAAACAACCAGGCGTGGTGACACACACTTATGATAGCATTGTGGAGGCTGAAGCAGGAGGACGGAAATCTGCCTCAAGGAAGAGGATGACAGGGAGGAAGGTAGAGAGTCAGGGGGATGAGAGGAAGGAGGGGATGGGCATAAATCTGTCCATCACTTTGCTGGAGATACTTAGATATATGGAGGGCAGGTGACACCGCTTGACCTGTAAATGTGCTTCCTACCAAGTCTGATGTCCTGAGTTCAGTCCCTGGGACCCAGGAGGTAGAAGGAGGAAATCCTGCAGGATGCCCTTCAATCTCCATATCTATGCTCTGCTGAGTGCACATACATGCATGCATATGCACACACATGCATGCACATGCACACACACAACAGAAAAATAGATGAACAAATAAATGTAATTGAAAATAAATAAATACATAGTTAAGCACACAGAAGAAACTCAGAGATATCTGTAATCTCATAACCCAGCACAAACTCTGGCTCAACATGTGGGGCACACAATTTCCATATGTAAGGAGCCATACTGAGTGTACTATTTTATTACTTTTAAATGTTAATAATAGATGACCCATTTCTTCCTATAGCAATTTAACTCTGAGGACATTATTTTAGGGCTTCATCATAATGCATTTAAGTAAGCTATGTTTCTTACACAATTAATTACATAAAGACACTGGTAAGTAAATTTTTTAGCAATATCTTATTTGGCCTTGAGAAGTAAACTTCCTAAATTGAAGTTTATGATCTTTCTAAAATTTTAAAATTCTTGGTAAATTTTTGTTTTATAAGTTTTTGTTTTATTTTCTGTAATGAGGCTTCACTGTGTTTGAAATCTCCGTCCTTCAGTCTTCTCATCAAAACACTGTCAACTCAGAATCCTGAGAGTGCTATAGAATCTTCTAGAATCATTGTGATTCTCTCTCTCTGCTCCCAGTACCTTTGCAATATGATGCAGGAATATACTAACAACATCTATTTATTGTAAAAGTATTTCTTAAAATTTATGGGATTGTGTACAGCTGCATGCCTTCTTAGTCCAGAAGAAGACATGGGATCCATGGAGGCAGAAATTAGAGGTGGTTATAAGCTGCTCTACTTGGGTGCTAAGAATTGAACTCTGGACCTCTTTAAAAGCATCAAGTGTTCTTAACCATTGAGCCATCTCTACTGCCAATGAGAAATATTTATTGGGCAAAAAAATAACGAAAAGTGTACTTTGGGTTCTTTTCTAAACACTAGACGATTGACGAAGAAAGGCGAAGACCCTGCCACTGAGGATTTAAGCTACAAGGACAGAGTTGCTTAGCAAACAGTATGATTGCAAGGTGTGTGGTGTTTCCAAAGAGACATGACCCCCAGAGGCTCAGGAATTCGAACTCTTGGTTAGTGGTGCTGTTTGAGGAGGTTTAGGCAGACAGGCCTGCTGGCGGAAGTACCGCACTGGCATCAGGCTTTGAGATTATTTAGCGTCACACTGCTTTCAGTTCATCCTCTGTGCTTCATGCTTAAGTTTGAACATGCAAGCTCTCAAGGCACTGCCATGCCTGCTGCCTGCTATGCCCCTTGTGCTGATATATTCTTAGTCGTCTGGAACCGTAAGCTCAAACACACTTTTTCTTCCATAAGTTACCTTGGTCATGGTGCTTTACAGCAACAGAAAAGTAACAAACATAGGCTGCTAAGCATACTTGGAAGAGGCATAAAGCAGCCTGTGTGTGCCCTTACATCAAAGTGTGTGGAGTATACATAGTCAGGGAGAACTTAGACTGTAGAATTCAGTCATCATAGGAAGAGGCTGCATCTAAAACGCATAACATTATTTTTGGAAACCCTGAGTACGAACAAGTCTAACGAGAAGTAAAAATTACCCATAATTCCAGGCATTTAAAAAAAATAACAACTTTTGCCTTTACCGTTCTAGTTTTTCTTTCATTGCTTATGCTTCTATAGAATCCTCTAGTATTAAACATTTTAGGAGTACTCATTCATTCAGCCTACGCAGATAGCAAGAGTCACAGACTAGCGAGGACCATACATCCAGGGAGGAGACTGCTCATAAAAGCATAGTCATGTCCTGTGGGCTAGCAGTTAGCAATGGATTCCTGAGTGCAGCAGCCTCCAGTCATTTGGTTAAAAGCATTGCCCTCTCCCTTCTAAAATAGCTACGTGGCATACACACGGGTTCGAGTTTTAATTAAAGTGGGCGAAAAATTCATTCCCATGGGTGGAAATATTTGCAAAATGCTAGAGATCATCAGAGAAACCACAGAAGAGCACAGGGCAGGCACCAGGAATTACATTGTGGGGGTGAACACCACCAATAGGAAAAACCTTGCTACAGCAATTTTGCAGATTCTTGAAGGATATCCTCCTAAATCTAAAGACAGGGTAGGGGCAACCCCAACCACAGAACATTCCATCTCTGTCACACCACTAAATAGCACCTTTCTGCTCCGTGGATTTGCAAAATGAGGAGTCTTTTTGACACTGTTTTTCCCCTGATAGCCTATACCCACTGCATCAGCAAGTCCTGTCCTCAAATTAAATCTGCACTTCCAGCTGTCTCTCACGGCCCAGTGAGCAGCCACATGCATAGCACCATCGTCTCTCACCCGGATTGTTACCATAGATTCTTCTGTTTGTTTTATTTTTGTTTGGGTTTCTCTATATAATAGACCTGGCTGTCAAAGAACCCACTTTGTAGACCAAGCTAGCCTCAAATTCCCATAGGCTCATCTGCCTCTACTTGTCCTAGTGCTGGGATTAAAGACCTGCACACTATGCCTAGCCTATTAGCACAGATTCTGACTGGCCTCCTTTTGAAGGGAGGTTTATTGTGGGTCAGAGCTACTGAGGTTCCAGTCCCTGCTCAGTCAGCCTTGTTGGTTTAAGCCTGTGACGAGGCCGTCTATCAGAGGGTGTGTGTGGTAGAGTGATCTCTTACTTCATGACAGGCAGAAAACAATAGAGTTGAGAAGGTCAGGTTCCCATTGTCCTTGTTTTTCGTTTTGCTTTATGAGACAGGTGTCTCTGTGTATCTCTGGCTGTTTTGGAACTCACTATGTAGACCAGGCTGGCCTCAAACACACAGAAATCCACCTGCCTCTGCCTCCTGAGTGTTTGGATTAAACGCATGTGCCATCATGCCTGACCCACTATCCTTTTCAAAGGCATATTTGTGCCCTATGTGCCCTATGTTGCTCAGTAGAGATCTAACTTCCTCCCACAAGACCCTACCTTCGAAAGCTTCTGCTATTTCCCAGTAAGGTTTTTGTGCACAGATAGATGGGAATATCCTCACAGTGAAGGTGACATTTGAACAGAGATCTGACCAAAGTATCAGATTGTGTGATCATGTAGAGGAAGGACAGTCTAGGCATCAAGCATGTACTGTCCTGGGTTTTTCAGGATGAACCCATAGCACAGTGAGGAGGCCAGCATGACCAAGAAAGGAAGCAATTTCAGAGGCCAGATGTTACACTTTGGCCTGGGCAGTAACCCTTTTAGTACATAAGTGTTGTATAGAATATTTATCAAAACCAGCACCTGCTTATCCCAGGGCTCACCCCTCCATAGTCCCAACCAAGTGATGAGCTGGTCAGTGTTCTTCCTGCCTCATCTTAGCACATCCAGTTGGCTGATGACCTAAAACAGTTTCTAAGGACCAGACCTCTATAAGTTATGGGGCTGGTGTCTTGGCTTCCATATCCACTTCTGAACGGCACTTTGTGCTCATCACAGCCTGCAAGGCTCGTTCTACTGTGATCTCTGTTCCACCGGTCCTGATGTTTCCTCTCATGGTCATGTTGGCCTCCTGGCTGGGCTTTGAGTTCAAGTATGCACTGTACTGGGTCCTTCACATATGTAGTTCCCCCTGCTTAGATTGTCTTTCCTGTCACCTTCACTGTGAGGATATTCCTATCTGTGCAAGCAAACTCCAAGCTCACACTTATAGACTTAATTCTCTTATTCATTTTATACATCTTTACATCACCCTTCACAACAGCAAATCTCTCTCTCTCTCTCATTCTCTCTCTCTCTCTCTCTCTCTCTCTCTCTCTCTCTCTCTGTGTGTGTGTGTGTGAATGTGTGCTGTATGTTCCTCTGTGCCTAACACAAGGGAAAGTGTTTATGTGCTCACTGTGTTGACAATGAACATGATAATGTACACACTCCTGAATCATCCTTACAGCCTGCCAGGAACTGTTTTGTCTTATAAACGTTAACTTATTAAGACCATCTTATCATTTTATATCAACTTTCTATCGTAGGAACTGTTACCATTTGTGCTTCACAGATAAGCAAGCTGGAATACAGAGATTACATAATCTTCCCAAGGTCACTGAGCGAGGGAACGCTAGAGCAGAGATTTAAACACAGACATGAAGGCGTGTACCCTAGATGAAAATTGTGGACTAGCCAAACAAGGACTTTTTGTACATGATCTACCCCCAGGTCATTAGAGTGGTGTTGACATTCCATATAAATTAATGAATTAATACATGATATCATGTGTGCTTTTTACAGTTGTCTTAAAGATCAAAACTATTAAGACATATGATGAGCTTCAGTGAGTGCCTTGTATGTAGCCAGAGCTCAATAAAAGGGGTTGGGACATGCACACAGCTGCACACAGCTGCCTTGCAGGTGGACTGCATACTGCTTTCTCCCTCTTAGCATCAAGTATGTATTAAAGCTGGTTCTCAACTCAGAATAGTTCTCAAGCCATGTTCAAATCTATCAAAAGCCTGCAATCTAGGCTCATCTCTTGAAGTCTTCAGGGCTAAAATCAAATAATGGAATTTCCCCAACTCTTAGAAAGAAAATACCAAACAAGTAAGTTGAATTTACTTTTTTAATTTTTTTTTTTCCTCATCAGTAGTTTCATCTTATCTGCTAGGTAGAAAAGTGTGTGAACAAGTATCAAATACTAACAGGAAACAACGGAAATGGCCTCTGTTGGAAACCAGAAAGCAGATGTGTTTTATTTGTAAGTATTAGGACTGGAGGTGATTTACATCACCAGCATTGAGTATTCTGTGAAAACCAGGAAAATGGGTACATAAACATTTGTACAGCTACCCAGAGATCTGATTCTAGATATAGACAGATAAGTCTCATTGCACTAACTCAGATTTTCTGAATTAAAATAAATAACATCCGTATTTCGTCATGCAACAATGAACAGCCTGAGTTCTAGAATGTTCTGCTTCCTAAGTTACAAAACAAGCATGTTTGAGTGAGGAGAGCACAAACAAGAAAAAACTTCATGTTAGAGATTTCTTTTTTTATCAGTGAGATAAGGACACTTGCAAGGACCAGAGTGCAGCGATGGCTGAGTCTCTCCATCTGGTGCATCTCACCCACATGTTGAGAGTGCTGCAGCTTCAGGGTTGTTCAGATCCAGATATATGGAGAGCTTTTTCCCCCTTGTAACCATCATGAAAATTGGGAATTTTGTTTGTTTGTTTGGCTGGGCTTTTTGTTGTTTGTTTTTGATTTTGGTTTACTTTGGTTTTTGAGACACAAAAATCTCTCAGAGCTAAAGCTGTCTCAGACTTGCTATGTAGCTGAAGCTGGCCTTCAAACTTGAAGCTATCCTGTGTCCATCTTCTTAGTGGTAAGCTTGTAAGTGTTCCACCAGGCCTGGCTGAATTTGTTTTAACTAGTAAAACCTAAACCAGAAATATTAAATACATAATATATATTTAAAGAAATATCCATAAACATTGACTTATCTTACTAAATTATTTTTTGCCTAGTAATCATCTTAACACAGGAAATGGGTGGTAAGAAAATTTGTAACTGAAGAGTGGAAATATAGAAATGACATGTCGTGTGGAGAGCCTAATTATGCTTTTGGGAAGGACAACTGAACTGTGGCTGTTTTCATTAGGGAGCATTGGCTACAAAATCCCACTTCAGTCAGGCGTTGTTGCCCCCAAGCCACGCCCTTTATGTAAATATTAGTGCAGTTTCTACCGCAAGCATAAACCACAGGGATAATAACCAGATCTCCTCAGCAATTCCACTGAGCGACTCCTGGCTGTAACGAATCTTGTTCAGCAGTCATCAGGGACATGCTTATTTAAAGCATTTATCATTCA
Source organism: Rhynchomys soricoides (assembly GCA_019843965.1). Classification (NCBI taxonomy): domain Eukaryota; kingdom Metazoa; phylum Chordata; class Mammalia; order Rodentia; family Muridae; genus Rhynchomys; species Rhynchomys soricoides. Next base: position 38,807 of record JADRCH010000260.1, read on the forward strand.
CTTGGTGCGAAGTAAGAGAAGAAGCAGCAGTGTTTCCTGTCTTAGCAAAAGACAGGAAAAAGACATGCAATTATGGCAGCTTGGAGGGAGACATAACCCATGTATAAAAAGGAAGAAATGAAAATCTCACCTCAACACACACATACAAAGTTACAAAATCATTTCTCCAAGAGCCAAAAGAAACAAAATCCTTATACTTGGAATGTTCCCTTCGCTTAGTTTCCCTTTTCCTTCAGCGTTGCTATTCCAGATGCTTCTCTATTTCATGTTTTATGATATTATATATGTTATATAATATGTATAATGAATTGTAATATATAATAATAATATAAAGAAAGGTCCTGTCTCTGAGGCTATGTTAATGGAGCCAGTCTGAACTTGACTGCCATGAGAGCAATTTGTCCTCTACAGAAAATTCTCACTCATTCTAAGAAGCAGCCTGGCACCCATGGGCAAGCATCAGCAGACATCCTCACTTCCATGGATCAGTCTGGGACCAGCTCTGCCTGTCTATTTTCTCCAACTGATAAAGTTGTACCAAGCATACTTTGGAAAAACAGACATAAATAGAACCAGAGGTGTGGCTCAGCGATAGAGTGCTCGCTTAGCATGCAGAGAGCTCTGATTTTAATCCCCAGCAAAAGCTGCAACCAGAGGATTCAGTCCTTACCACTTTTCCTCTTGCCATAGTAAAAAACCCTGACAAAAACAACATACAGGGGGAAGGGACGATTTCAGTTTATAACTTGTGGGTGAGTACGAAGGACGGAAGGTACAGCAGATGGTCATGCTGCATCCACAGTCAGGAAGCAGGGAGCCATTAATTAATGTTTGTGCTCAGCTCTCTTTGCTCTTTTTATTCAGTCCAGAAACTTAACCTGTGGAATGATGCCATCCACAGAGGCCTGTGCCGCTCAGGGAAGCGAAGATCAGCGAAAACAGGAGACCCAGAAGCCTTGCACAGCTAGCTGTCCCAGCAAGCCAAGCTCTGTCCCCGTCACTCCATGGAGTCCTATTTATACCCTCCAAACATCACGTGTCCTGCACGTGTCTTGCCTCAGCAGTCCGTGCATCTGTCTCAGGTGACATCACTCTGTTGATCATCCCGAGTCCAAGGAAGTGGCAAGAAACTGCAGCACCCCACCAGAAGTTTTTTGATGCGTTTCTCTCTATGGAGTCCTGACAAATGCAGCTGCAATACACAATGTAAGGTGAATCAATGCTTGTGTAATGTAAACAAAGAGTCCTCCATCACGTGTCCTTTCACTGGCTGGCTTCAGCACAGCATCCTCTCTCCTGTGTCTGCTTCAGCAGAACATCCTCTCTCCTGTGTCTGCTTCAGCAAAACATCCTCTCTCCTGTGTCTGCTTCAGCAGAACATCCTCTCTCCTGTGTCTGCTTCAGTGAAACGTTCTTTCGTGAGTTTGCCTTAGAGTTTCACCTACGTCCACTTCAGCTAATGTTTCTTCACGTTTGCCCCAGCAAAACACCAACCACTATATTAAGTTTCATATGACAAAGATTTTTTCATCCTTTGTTATACTTTATTTACTATACCTGGTGTGGTGTCATGTACATAGTTAGTGCTGCAGAAATGAGTATAGATTGCATTTAAAACAGTCAAAATTAGGAATTTCACTTTTGACGACTCATAAGAGGAATATGGCACTGGGTCACTGTTAGACATTCATTAATCCACCCATCTATTTAGTCAAGAAAAGTTTCAACTCCTCCCCCCTTTTAAAGGTAAGGTTTTACTATATAGCTGGCTGTCCTCAAACTCACAGATATTCACCTGTCTCTGTCTCAAGTGCTGGATGATAGGTGTGTATTACCGTGCCTGGCTAACTGGACTTTTAATGAGCACCTACTGTGACACAGGCACTGTACAATTACACTGAGAAGTGCATAAAGTAAGACTCCAGACTGTGAGGTGCTCAGACTCTGGCTAACCAAGAGAGGCTTTCCCTGCCAGTCAGCATCATGTACAGAGCAGTCAGTGGTATAACCAAATCATGTGGACCAACACGTTTTAGCTGCCTCTTCATCCACCACAAGGGACTGGACACACTAGATCTGTGAGTCTCCCAAGAGCTCTGTTACTCAACTTGTCTCACAGGTATTTTGTCATGGGGGCAGGAAACGTTGCTAATACAGGATATGTTTTGAAGGCATATTGATGAAGTTTCCTGACTGTAAGACAGGGACATAAGAGAAAGATAGAATTGAAGAATGTTCCTTTGGACTAAGCAGATATAGGGCAGAAGAAGCATGAACTGGATGTTTTCATGTCTTTTGCCTAACATTGTAGTGTAGTCAAAAGCCAACCTGTCCTAACAAACATAATAACACTGAGGGATGAATGCATATCAGGTAATTTTGAAGCTCTGAGAGCAGACATGATGGTTATAATCCGGCTGCATTACTTGTGAGCTGTGCTTCCTTGACAGCGTCTGCTAGCATCTCTGTGTCTCCCTTTCCCTCTCAGATATATGAGAATAAGGGTAATCCCCGCCTCATGATGCTAGGAACATGTATGTTGATAAAACAAAAACACTTAAAATCAGAAGCTGGGGCCAGGTGTGAACCCAGCACTCAGAAGGCTGAGGCAGAAGAGTCTGGCAAGTTTAAGGCCAGCCAGGGCAAGAACGTATTGCACAAAGCAAAATAAATCCTCCTCCTCCTCTTCTTCCTCCTCTTCCTCCTCCTCCTCCTCCTCCTCCTCCTCCTCCTCCTCCTCCTCCTCTTCCTCCACCACCACCACCACCATCTCCAACATCAACAACAACAACTGCCCCAGAAGCTAGAGGATCTATATACCTAACAGTACAATTTAAACAGTTCATGTGAGAGATGGTAGCTCTTTTTCTATATCACATGAGTGTTCATCTTTTCTCTCATGAGTCACTGCCTGACTCTCAGCTGGGAAGCTGCAAACTTTTCTGGGGACTAAAACAGAGTAGGCATGATTTCCATTAGCCTGTCAGATGATGTTCTAAGAAGAGCAAGAAACACATGGCTACAGCAGAGAGATCACATACACACAAGCAAATATTCAGACATTCTCGGCACCTCTGCTCAGATCCACTCTTCAGGAGCTGATTATGCCAGATTGAATAGATAGAAAGGGGGAATTCTGAAAAAGAGAAAGAAATACTGCAGTGCTTAGCCCTGCTTGTAGTCACTCATTCTGGTTTGCCACCCAGAACAGTTCCAGAACTGTTCCCTTCTGCAGAGCAAGAATACCTCCGAGATTCATTCAAGATTCATTCAAGAATGTGCTTGGTCCAGGGAGTGGCACTATTTGGAGGCGAATAGGTGTAACCTCTTTGGAGTAGGTGTGGTCCTGTTGGCCTAGGTGAGTCATTGTGGATGTGGACTTTAAGACCCCCATCCTAGCTGCCTGGAAGCCAGTTTTCTGCTAGCAGCCTTCAGATGAAGATGTAGAACTCTCAGCTTCTCCTGCACCACGCCTGCCTGGATGCTGTCGTGCTCTTGCTGTGATGATAATGGACTGAACCTCTGAACCTGTAAGCCAGCCCCAATTAAATGTTGCCCTTATAAGAGTTGTCTTGGTCATGGTGTCTCGTCATAGCAGTAAAACCCAGATTAAGACGATGACCTTGGAGGCTCTTCCATTTTCAGTCACATCATCCAATTCCTGTGGGGATTTTGACATGCTTGTTTTAAAATCCTATTTTCCAGCATTTAACTTGGCTAGGACTGACACCCATTTTATAAAATACCACACTGACTAAATGAAGAAAAGTTGTAGCCGGGCAGTGATGGTGCACGCCTTTAATCCCAGCACTTGGGAGCCAGAGGCAGGCGGATTTCTGAGTTTGAGGCCAGCCTGGTCTACAGAGTGAGTTCCAGGACAGCCAGGGCTACACAGAGAAACCCTGTCTCGAGAAACCAAAAAGAAAAAGAAAAAGAAAAAGAAAAAGAAAAAAGAAGAAGAAAGGTTTTGATTAACCGCAAGAGAATCCAGCCTCGTGGAACACACCAGGGAAGATACCAGCATTTGGGATCTAAGGAGTGGAGGCAGGAAGATCAAGAGTTCAAACTTATCCTTGGCCACAAAGAAAGTTACAGGTCAACCTGAGCTACATGAAATCCAATCTCAAACAAACAGAAAAAAGTCCAATCAAACTGAATTAAACCAAACCAGAAAGGTTCTATCCAGAGCAGAGAACAGCTTCAAAGCTGTGTTCAAAAACCTGTGACTCCCTTAAAATCTAGTGGTGTCTGTCGCTCCATTAGGTAGAGGTTTTCTGCTCTTGTTGTTTCCCTTTTTGGCATAGCCTTGCCATGTATTCTAGGTGGCCTTAAATTTGTATTCTTCCTTCCCCAGCTCCCTGAAAACTAGCAAGGCTTTCTGTACATCTTTAGTCTATAACTCTAAGTTCTGTTTTTTAAGGCCCAAGTTCTCTCTTCTTCCAGATAGCCCTCACTCTTACATCATTTACGTTCTTACTTTATTATAGAAGTCAGTTTAACATTTCAAATCTAACTTGGGGGGGGGTTGTTTTTAGTACTTCCCTGGCTATCCTGAAGTATGTTGATAAATGTAAGAGGTATTTATTTTAACATCCATTAGTTGTGTTAAATGTCTTAGAACGCAACACACTCATTTCTTTTAAAACTTAAATTATTTAATTAATTTACAAGTTTATTAATTTGTGTGTGCATGTATGTGCGTGAGGGCCTGTAGAGGTCAGAGGACATCTTTTCTATCTTGCTGAGGCAGGATCTCTTTTGTTCTGTTGAGGCAGTTATCCTGACCCAAGGAAATGAGCCAATTCAAGCCAAATTAAAGTATATTGAGGCAGTTTTATTGGGAAGCAGCTCTAGGTCACTGCTCCCAAGGAACTAGACCAGGGAAGTCGCCATGGGGAGGGGGACAGTGTGGAGGGGAAGGGAAAGAGAGAAGACAGAAAGATCTTGGGCATTCAGGGAGAGAGAAAATACAGAAAAAGGAGGGGTCCCAAAATATCTGGATTATATGGAGAAGAGCTTCGGGGGGGGGGGGAGCCCAACTTCTCTACTGGACAGTTTAAGGCAGGGAGCAGGGTGTGCCAGCCACACTCAGTCCAGGTGCTAGGAGAACATGGCGGCCAGATCCCTTTCCTATGTCAAATGTGCACCTCAGCTGGAGTCTGAATTCCAAGGGCAGGATCTCTCTTGGTCTTGCGGCTGGATCTCTCTTGGTCTAGTGGCTGGATCTCCCTTGTTCATGCCCGGGTTAGCTGCCCTCAAGCTACTGCTGACTGTTTTGTCACCGCCCCTCCCCTGGATTGCAGATGCTTGGTTCTGGGGACTGAGGTCAGACTGTCAGTCAGCTTTGTGTGGCAAGTGCTTCCATTTGATGAGCTGTCTCCCATCCCCACCTCCATCCCTGATAATATCAACTGAGCTTCAAAATTAGGTAAGGCCTGGGTCTCTGATAAACAGGGAAATAAGTGGTGACCTTGTCCCGACAAAACTTATGATGAACTGGCAGGGAGAGATAATATTTATTTAAAAGAAAGAATTTGAGAGAGAAGCCCTAGCCTGAGCGGGATGGTGTACACCCACCCAAGTGAACACACAGCTTGTGGGTGGTAAAGCAGGAAGATTGGACCACAGCTGCAGCCAGATAGGCCAGGCTGGACCACAAGCTAAAGATGTGCAAAAACAAAACAAAACAGAGGAAAGGAAAGGTAAAAAACAGTCAACAAACGTGCTGTGCCAAGTCTGAAGAAAACAGGAAACACTGAGGAGACTTCCTATCTTTTAGTGAAAACAGACTAAGGAAGATTTCTGGAGCCTGAGATTAGATATGAACGTTAAGAAGAGATAAAGACAGCCTAGGCAGAGCTGAAATGCTCTAGGTGGAAAGAGTCAGCCAAGGCTTAAGGGGTGGGAGCAAATGTGCCTTGAAGCCAGAATGTCAAAGGAGGCAGAAGGCAGATGGCACAGGCTCTTACGGAGGGTGACTGCCAAGGTTGGCATGCATACACATAACATCCGTGGGCTGTCGACACATTGTTATGTTTTAAGTTGTTCCGAGGTAAGATCCATGAATTAGGGTTGGATGAGGTCATGAGGGTGGCCTCCTAATGGCACTAGTGAATTGTTTGGTTTTGAGATGTGTCCTGGTTTGTAGCCGCCTGTTTCTGTGTCCCGGTAGCAGAGGAACATATCCGAATGCTTCTGCCACCACACAAGAGTTCTGACACCGTGGGGAAGTTCAAAGATGCTCAGCTCCGACTTCCCAGGCTCAGAACTGTGAGTCAATTTAATCAATGACTCTAAGCAGAAAATGAACTAAGAGCGTACCATTAGCACTGCCTAGAACTGAAGGAAGCCATAGCTGTCTGCTTCTGTAGTGAGAGAAATAAAGAAGGCAAAAAACACAGAGACCAATGGAGACGGGGTTGGAAAAGCTGAAGTTCAGTGGACTTGTTAGTAGGCCCCCATTGCTGAAGACACTACACACTTTGGTTACAGGCCATAGAGATATCAAGTTGGTACTGACCAGGAAGCTTCCTTCTGGCGGCTACCTCCCATGTGACTGGGAGGTCCTCTGCTGGCTGCTGGGAAAGAAAAGTTATCAGCAGTTTTACTGAGTTACGAACCCTATGAGCTATGATACCCACTTGACTGTCAAGATACGCCCACGCTACAGTAAAATAGAGTGAATGAAGTGTGGGTAACTAACTGCTTTCCCAATGGTCTGAGGCCTGCTCCACAGAAGAATGGGTCTGTAAATCTGGCCATGTAACCACGGTTGGGATCTTCTAGACCCCAGGATTAAACAGCTATTAGTTTAACAAATGGACGTAGCATCAAACTTCCCTCTAAATTAGTAACTCTGTACTCATAGATTAAAGCAGCTCTTAGGCATCTTCAGAGAAGTCTCTTTATAGTATACGTGGTTAACATAGAAACTCACAGATGGTCCAAGTCCAGAGAATACGTGACTGCGGTGTGCTTAGCCACAAATGGGGCATCCATTTCATGCCCCTCATCTCAAGGCTAAAGGACCATCGCAGAATGGGGGTAGGGGGAGGTCAAGAGATCGTGGTACATGCCTTTAGTTTTGGTACTTGAAAGGCAAATAGATCTCTGTGAGTTCAAGGCCAGCCTGGTCTACAAATCAAGTTCTAAGACAGTGGGAGCTGTTACCTAGAGAAACCCTGTTTTAAAAAACAAAAGAAACAAACAAAACCCAAACAATAACAATGAAAATAAAACTTTAAAAACAAAACACCAAGACCAGTTTATTCTGTTTATGTACTCAAGGGAGGGAATCTATCTACTGGAGTTTGGTAGACCTACAAGTGCTCATATCCTTAAAGAGAACTGCCTCTCCCTCACCAAGAGGTTACTTCAATAGCTCCTCCCTCCTCGCCCCAAGTCAGAACTTGGACTAGCTTGATTGCTGCAGGCACCCAGTTCTTTTTTGGTGTTTTTGTTTGGGTTGGTTTTGACTCTTTTTTAAATACAGAATCTCACTGTATACCTCTGGCTGGCCTGGAACTCCTTACGTAGACCAGGCTGGCCTCACACTAACAGACATTCACCTGTCTCTGCCTCCTGCATGCTGAGATTAAAAGTATGCAATATATGTCTGGTCCCAAAACGGCTTTTGTGAGTTCATGACTACAGTGGTTTGGTCATGTCCAGAAGACACTGCTTTGCCCTGGCCTTCTACAGTGGCCACTGAGCATTGTTGTTATTGTTGGTGGTGGTGGTGGTAGTGGTGTGTGTGTGTGTGTGTGTGTGTGTGTGTGTGTGTGTGTGTTCTACCCCGTTTACTCTCTCAAACTTTGATTAGTTTCTGCTAAGGTCTGAAACTTTTTTAAGAAGATACCTTTCAAGGCTCTCTTTGCTCTGACAAAACCTTCCAAAATGACTAGAATGAGTCCCTACTTAAGCACACATTTTTCTCAGTAGAAAAGAGCATGTTCTAGATACATGGAGACAGTGACGTAACCAGCTAGGGTGAAGTTAGGTTTTCTCTTTAGACTTCTGTGAACTATAGCCTGCAGTTCAGAGGGCTCGAGCCTCCCTATGAAGTTTTATTTTTCATGACTCCTAAAAACTGTGCTACCCAGATGACCAAGGATCTTTCAATTTAACTAGCTGTTGAGATCATACTGGAAAAAAAATCGGGCCCATGTCAGTTTTTTAGTAGTTTTTATAGTTATAGCTTGCATTAAAGAAGAAGGAAGAATTCTGTCAAATACCTTGTGGCAAAGCAAGGCATGGCAGCACATGCTTCAATCCCAGCATGTGGAAGGCAAAGATAGGCCCATCTCTGTGAGGCCAACCTGGTCTACAAAGTGAGTTTTAGGACAGCTAGGACTGTTACACAGAGAAACCCTTTCTTAAAATAAATAAATAAACAAACAAAACAAAACAAAAACAAAAATCAAAAAACAAAACCTTGTGTCGGGGACTTACCTATGGATTTCATTCTCTCCTGTAACAGACTTATTGGTTGAAATCATCTGTGGGACTGTTTCCAAAGACTTCGGTATGATCAAGGGGCAAGGTCTCCTTCTTTTTTTGAATTCTTCCTCTTATCTGCAGAAGCTAGATTTATGTATGAATTTATACACCCTCACACACACATGTCATACATACATACGTACATCTGACTTGAAGGCATAAAGGATATCTGGGAGAGAGATGATGGGGGCAGGAAGGCTAAGCAGTAAGAAGGTCAGTATGAACAAACTGGATGACAGACAGGTATGTGAGTCTCAGTGACGCATTGCTTTGTTGATTAACTGAAGAATGATTGTTCAGGATTTAATTGTGGTCAAGTGGGGGCTTGTAAGCATATGGGTTTACAGTCACTGTGGTGGTGTTAAGCTAGGGTTTCCTTTCGGGACCTTCTCCAGGGTTTCCATCACTCCTCTAACAACTGACGAGGGGAGTCAGACACTGCAATAGGACCTAGCCCTCAGGACAGTCTGTACTCTGTGCTTTGCACTTGAGCCTAGCACAATCAGGCCCGTTTCCCTAGGAACTGGCAAGCTCTGTGAAAGTGACTTACGCTAAGAGAAACCCTGTCCCTTGTCCCACTTACATTTCATATGTGCCATGCTTTTTAGGAAAAGAAAGCCCATAACTTTACATGAGTAGCAAGTACTATCTCCAAACTGGAACCTCTGGATTAGAAGGACCCCAGCAAGTTGTCTCAGATACAGACACTCTCCGCAATGCTGAGGAAACTCATCTTCCATTCCCAGGGAAAGTGGGGTTACTGGTGTGGGTGCAGGTCTAAGTCTTTCTGGACTCATACATAAAGACCTTATCCACAGACTTTAAGATGCCATTGACTGAAAGATAAAATGACCCTAAATACTAGTTAGGAAGAAAACAAGTGGTGGCAGTCCGCCTGAGGCAGGACGCTTCATCCTTAAAGACCCCTTGCCACCTGGCCTGGCCCCTTGCCCCCTTCTTTCCCGTTGTGCTTACACCCACAATTACTTTCTCTATTGCGCTCTTCTGCATTAGGGGGAGAGGACTCCTGAAGGGACTGTGCAAGGGCTGATGTTGCGGGCTTATCTTTTTTTTTTTAAACTGTTCAAGACTTTGCTTTTGTTTGTTTGCTCTTGAAACATGTCCTTGCTATGGAGCCCAAACAATCCCCAAACTCACTCCCCCGGCCTTGGCCTGACCATCAACCTTCAGAGTATTAAGACATGCATCACACGTATGCACCACCAAGCCTCGGCCTCTCGAGTGCTGAGTTACAGATGTGCGTTACAGCTGTGTGCTACCATGCCTAGCTCTTGTTATGTAATCAGAAGGAATCAACAAAGAGTTTTGGACAATAATAGCAACTGTCGTGGCCCTAAAACAACAGTGAGGTACAATATTCTGATCTTGTCATCAGAAATAACTAAAAATGTGTGTATATCCAAGTCAATGGCCACTGCATTATAACATCTACTCAGTGAAGAAAGATTGCAACATAGTGGATGTCTGGCTAGGTAAGAGCACTGTGTGTTTTTCCCAAGGAACTAGATATGATTCCCAGAACATTAATATGGCAGCTCACAAAAAAACTGTCTGAATCTCTAGTTGCAGGGCATCCAACATTCCCTTCTGACCTCCCTGGCCACTGCATGGATGTGACACGCAGAAACAAGCACTAGCGAAACATCCATACACGGGAAATTAAATAAATATTTTCTAAAAGATTGCAACTACCTAACGTTAGAGGTCCTGAAATGCGTGTGTATGGAGGATCAGGGTGGAGGATTATACTCCAGACTCTAACTATGTATTACACAACTACGACCAAGTAAATTGAGATATACTCACTGACACATGCTTCTACTGTAAGTTCATAGGAGGTGGAGGCGAGAAGATTAGGAGTTCAAAGCCATCATTAGTTACAAAGCAAGTTTGAGGTCTGCTAGGCTCAATGAGATCTTTTCTTAAAAACAGGGAAACACCAAATGGATTTTAAATCAGTTTTTGTTGTGTCTTGTTTCAGACTGTCCAATCGAGGGGGCGTGTTATCAGGCTTTACAATGGATTTTTACATTTTATTTCTTCCTTCCCAATTCTTCCCATACGATATATTTTGATTGTATTCCCCTCTCCTGCAATCCTCCTGCTCTCACACACTCTTTTGTCAACATAGGCTCCTCTTAGCTCCTGTTACTTCCAGGCCTTTTTTTTTGGTGTGTGTATGGGGGAGGGGGGTGGCCTTTGCATCTAAGCATGGATGATCAAGAGTTCTGAGCTTACTTGAGTTTACTTGAGCCAGAGCAACAGAGCAGTGGCTGCGTCAGGGAGGACTATGACTCCTGTTTCATGGAGTTATTGCTTGCCTATAGATCCTGGCAAGGGGTGGGACCATATGAGCCCCCGACTCACCCGTGGTGGAGTATTGAGTACTGCGTTCTTTTGCGGGTCTTATGCAGGTAACCAGTGCTGTTGTGAGTTCGTGGATGAAGGAGCGATGTCCTGTCTAGAAGACAGGTGCGTAGTGCTCTGTTCTGTCTCCGGCTTCTTCATTCTTTCCATCATGCTGTGGTGTTTCCTAAGCTGTGGGGTGTGTGTGTGTGTGTGTGTGTGTGTGTGTGTATTTGCGTGCATATGTGTGTGTGTGTGATATACAGATAGATGTCCTACTTAGGACTGAGTACTCAGCATTCAGCACTTTTTTTGTGTGTCTTGGTTGACCTCTGCCTACTGTAAACGGAAGTTTCTCTGATCCATTAATTATGGGTGTAAACACAAATGCCTAGAAGGTTTTTTGGCAATATGTCCATTTAGTAATATGTCCATTTAGGTTCCCTGAGAGGGCTCATGACCCCTCCCTCAGCCGTGAACTTTTAATCAGGTACAGAACCAGGCATGAATTCCCCCGGTGGAGTGGGCTTTATTTCTACGTGTTGAGATCCAGTTTTCCTAGCACCAGTTGTTGATGAGGCTGTTTCATCACCGGTGTAGATAGATCTTCCACCTGTCTATCAGCCTGCATCTCTGCCCATGCCATGATGTTTTATTACTATGGTTCTGTAACACAACTTGAAATCAGGCCAAACATGCTTCCAGTACTGTTGTTACTTCTCAGGGTTGCTTTGCCTGTCTAGGAGACTTTATGACGTGGTTTCTCTTGTCCCTGTGATTGTCCTATACTTCCATCATTCCCCTTGTCTCTTCCAACCCCAGGAATGTGCCCTGCTCGCTTTCTTTCAAATTCATACCCTCTTTTCATTAGCTGTTATTACATATTAAATGTATATGTATTAAATACGTATTTGCAAATACAACCTGCTCTGTCATATGTATACATATTCCCTCTGTATACCTATTTCTTATGTATACATATTTCCACGTAGAATATTATATTTAGAATGTGAGGCTCCAGAGCCTGAGGAATCTGAGGCATCTTCTTAAGAAGTGTTGTCATTAGAAGTGTCACTGTGGTTACTCTGCCTCCAGATATCCTTTCTGTCTCTGTCAAAGACTCTGAAATAACATTTAAATTATTTTAAGAAAGATATATGTTAATCACGTATGCTGGAGTAAGAACACATCAAAACTATCTGTGCTTAAAGTTATTCATCATAATAACCACAGAATTGATAGACTCATTATGAGGAAACCAATCCAGCCACATGAAACAAGATGATAACAATCATAAAGAAGCAGGTGTATCCACGTTGTGGGGTATGCTACCAATAAAATAGAGTCATGTCCTTCTTAGCAACAAGGTGATGTTCTTAGAAATGTGTCATTAAGTAATTTTGTTGTGTGAGCATTGTAGAACAACCTGTTCAGACCTAGGTGGTGTAGCCTAATGCATACCTAGACTATATGGTATATGCATGAAGTCTAGCCAATAGATGTTTGAGGCCGTGGTGAACAAAACAACAGGAGATTAAATCAGGCACAAGAGCAAATGATGCAATCAAGAGACATAATAAGCTCAAGGTATACATGCTTAGTGTGGTGTAATAGGGCACACTGTCTTCCAGTTAATGTTTTATATGTACTTTATAAAAATAGATAAGCCAGTAACGGTCATTTATTATCATTACTATGTCTGCTGAATTGTATACAATAACAGGCGCTTTACTTTTATATGTCTGAGAGTGCAGTGGGTTTGTTTAGACAAGCCGTACCACAGACATGTCAGTGAAGCATCATGGGATATCACTAGGTGATAAGGATGCTCCAGGCTCCATTCAAACCTATGGGACCCTCTTTGTGCATATTGTCTGATAAAGGTGGAAATGTTAGGAGGTGTATGCCTGTACATACACATTGGATGTGCTAACAGCTACACACCCTGTCTAACCCCAATAAGTGCACACTGTAACTGATGCTGAAAGTCTCCAGAGGGACAACTGGATCTGGAGGGCTTTCCACATCGTTTAATATCTTGAGGGTATTTAAAAGAATGATTATTTGTTCTTTGAAAGTGGGACTATGGTAGCACAGTGGATGAAGACCATAACAGTCACTGGGTGAGGCTTTGGGGAGTTTCTTATACATCCTCAGGCCTCATCCAGCCATCTTCTCTAGAGATAACAACTCTCCCTGTGTTTGTGAGCATGCTTCTCAGCATGATCTTCCCTTGGAACTGAAGGAAAGCCTTTCCTGATACCCCTTACTCGCTGGACAGAACTCTCTCAAGTTCTTGCACTAAGCAGCTACCGGCAAAGCTCTAAGCGTGCAATCAGACTCATCACGAGCAGTTTGCTAATGAGCATCACCCATTACATCACTTGAGAGAGTCGGATATCCTGAATAAATTGTAGTTTTGTTAGCAAAGAAGTGAGTGAAAGGATGAGCTGAGTCATTTAATCTCCCTGCTCTACTAGCTGACAGGATAATTAGAAAAGACGATCGTGTTACTTTCATAAAGTTCTTGGTAAAAATAATAATGATAATGACATTTGCTGTGTGCAACAACACATTCTATGTGTACATGAAATGGTAACAACAATTGTAGCAATAGATCACGTACCATTATATAATATTAGATAATCATAGGTAATAATAGTGATAATGGCACTTATCATTGCCATTGGCATCTGTACATAAAGTAGTAATAACAATGATAATAGCAGATTATATATTCTTATATAATATTAACATTCAGATAGTCATAGGTAGTAATAATGATAATGTCACTTCTATTGATAATGGCACTTCTATGTGTCATATATAACTGGGCACAGAGAGGTAAAATAATCTCTTCAAGGTTTCACAGTTTGCAAGTGTCTAAGTTGGGATACCAGCCTAGGCTGTTTGCCTCTGGAAGCTACAAACTTAATCTAACCCATGTCTGGCCCTGTCACCGATCTTAGGGTCTTACTGCTGTGAGAAGACACCATGACCTTGGCAAGACTTACAAAGGAGAACATTTAATTGGGGCTGGCTTACAGTTTCAGAGTGGTAGGAAGCATGGTGGCATGCAGGCAGACATGGTGCTGAAGAAGGATCTGAGAGTTCTACATCAGATTAGCAGGCAGCAGAGAGAGAGAGAGAGAGAGAGAGAGAGAGAGAGAGAGAGAGAGAGA
>JADRCH010000260.1:52864-93324 GCA_019843965.1 Rhynchomys soricoides
GAGAGAGAGAGAGAGAGAGAGAGAGAGAGAGAGAGAGAGAGAGAGAGTTGAAACCGCAAAACTCACCCTCTGGTGACACACCTTCTGTAACAAGGCCACATCTGCTAATCTCTTTAAAAAGCACCACTCCTCAATGCCCAAGCATTCAAATATAGCCTATGGGGGCCATTCCTATCCAACCACCACATACTGTCAAGTAAGTACACTACTAGTATTGTAACATGAATATATTACCTCAAAAAAACCCAGATGTTGATGTTGAAAGCTAGCAGCTTATGTGATGGCATTTAGGAAATGACTGGGCTACAAAGATGTCCTTAGAAAGGAGGTCTCAGGTAGCATTTGTTTTACCAGCCTTCCATGTTGTGCCAGGTGAGGACGTGGCATTCTTCCCATCTGAAAGTGTTGTCTTAGCAAAGAGCAGTGTAACTGCACAGTCGGACCTGCCCCTCCTTTACTTTGGGCTTCTCAGACTTCATCAATGTGAGAAGACATTTTATTTCTTTATTAAAGGTTGGTTTATTTATTTGTTTGTGTGTGGGGGGTGTGCATGCCTGTGCATAGAAACCAGAAGAAGGTATAAGATGCTCTCCTCTGTCATTCACCATGTCTATTCCTTTGAGTCAGAGTTCTTAAGGGTAACAAGTGAGTCTCTCTCTCTCTCTCTCTCTCTCTCTCTCTCTCTGTGCCTTTCTGTCTGTCTGTGTGTCTGTGTTTGTGTCTATGTGTGTGTCTCTCTGTGTGTATATGTGTCTGTGTGTATATGCCTACGTGTCTCTGTGTGTGTATGTGTCTCGGTGTGTATGTATGTATATGTATGTATCTTTGTGCATGTGTTTCTGTGTAGTATATGTCCTTATGTGTATGTGTCAGTGTATGTATATGTATGTATGTGTGTCTATGTGTCTGTGCGTGTAAGTATGTGTCTATGTGTATGTGTCTGTCTCTGTGTGTGTATGTGTGTGTGGGGTAACGTGCAGTGTGTGTATATGCATGTATGCCATGTTGCCCAAGTAAAAGTCAGAGAACATCTCTGTGGAGTTGACCTTCTCCTGCCTCCTTTATGCAGTTCTGGAGACTGAACTCAGTTTGTAAGTCTTACACAGCAAGTGCTTTACCTGTAGAGCCATCTTCTTCCCTAAAGTAAGTGTTCTCTTGTGAGATTTATCCCAATACATATGTCTATTGGTATGTATATATTCTTGGTTTCCAAATTAACTATGGCTGTACTTAAAGAGTTGGGAGCACCCACAACTGAGTTTTGTTGCTGTGAATTTAAGCCAGCAGCTTCATGCTTGGGAGCTCTTTTGAACTGTGAAGCTCCGTCCCAAACGTGCTAGAATCAGAACACGCATCTTAACAGGATTCTTAGGTCCTTCCCTTCACACTTTGAGGGGGGGAGGGGGGAACCCCTACTCTTGCTCCTGCAGAGGAGTGGGAGTGTCACAGCAGAAAGCAATGTGGGAGGGAAGTTCCTGGGGACTTGTCACCTGGGTCATCCAAGGCAGCATCTCTACAACAGAGTGGAAACGCGGCTCGCTGGCTTTCTGTCCGTCCCTCCTCTTTCTTCTCGAAACAATTTATTACTATTATTGCTATTATTATTAACCCCTCCTAATCCCTAAATACCCAATTCTAATTTCTCTTTAAAATATCTCAGAAAATCCAGCATTTTGTCTTGCTATTTCTATGGACAGGATCTAGCAGAATTGAGTAGCCTGTGTCCACTTTGTACACAATTCATTTTTTGACAGAATCCAGCTGCCATTGAGTTTGTGAGCTTTGGGTGGTAACAGTCTGGTTTGTGGTGTGTGTGTGTGTGTGTGTTTGTGTGTGTGTGTGTGTGTGTGTGTGTGTGTGTGTGAAATGAATTCAAGCTAACCACATGCTTTAGTGCTGCTGAGCTATACCCTCACCTTCCGGGTAGATTCTCCCTTCCCCAGTCCCGTCCCTACAGGTTTTGTTAATCTGCACTCAGATCTTCTGTAAGTTTTCTCACTCAAAAGTGATTTAAATGTCTGATCCCTAAAGCACAACACTTTAGTTAATGTATATTATTCTAGCTAGAAGAAAAATACATTGCTCTGGGCCTCCTGCTCCTTGCAACTGGCTCCTTGCTAGCTCTGATTGTGCTTCAAAAGTCTTTGTAGTGCTCTCCAGTCAGTCCTCGACCTCTCCTAGTGGATTTTGATTGCCCAGTTTGGTCTGCTCCCCCATGCACTGCCTGTTCCAATGTTCATTCTGTCCTTCCACTGCTCAGTTTGTATAGTATGTTGACAAACCACTGTAATCACAATCTAATGTGCTCATGTCAAGTGCCTTGGGCTGTGGGATGGATTAGCAGACACTTTCTAGTATATATGAATGAAAATGGCACAGCTAGGGCATTTGGGTAATCATTGAATGAGATGGAACATCTTTTCTTTATGAATAAATCTTTCCCCCATGAGACAGCTTAGTCTTTTCTTCTATAAGAAGAATGTTTCTGGCTATACAGAATTGAAACCCAGACTCAGTCTGACTTGGGAGAGGAAGGAAATTTACCAGCTCATAGAGCTCTGAAGTGCACGGCGAGGTCGGAAGATTTCAGGGATAATCAGGTCCGCTTTCCAGCTCAGTTGACCTTTAGAGTTTCTAGTTCTGCCCAAGCCTGTGTCTTAGTTCATTTTTTGTTGCTATAACTGAATATTAAATCTGAGTAATTTATGTTCTGGAGAGCTGAGATGTCCAGGAACATGGTGCTGCATCTAGCGAGGGTCTTTCTGTCAAATCAGATGGGGCACATGGGGCAGAGGTTACATTTACAACCAAGCCACCCTTCAGGAACCTATTAAGCCATTCATTTGGGCAGCATCCTCAAGACCCTATCAACTCCCAAAGGTCCTGTCTATGAACACCAATACATAAACCCTCGGATTCCAATTCTAACACATGAAAAAAACAAGACCCACAAAACAAAGCAGTCTACCCCAGCTTTGGCTTGACAGTGACTGAAATTGTTCCATCTACAGGAGCTTACAGAGAAAGAGAGAACTCTGACCTGGTAACTATCAGGCTAACAGGAGTTTCCTTGAAATCTCATAAAATTCTTCTGATGTCCTCTTGGGCAATGCTGTCTGGATTGAGTGATTCACCATGGCCTAGGGAACAAGATTAAGCTAACAGAAAAATATGCTGTATAGTGACTTATGGCCTACCTTATGGGGAGAGCTGTGGGTTAGAAGAATGCTTCACTGGAAGGGAAGAGAACAAGACTGCACATGGCTTTCACAGCACCTTTACAGCCAGGAAGCTCCCACAACTACGGTAATTTCTTCAAGTGTTCTGCCATACACAGTGCCTTCTGTCTTTCTGTGTCTCTGTCTCTCTTTCTCTTTCTGTCTGCCAGCCCCAGTCTGTGTGTGTGTCTCTGTTTATGTGTGTGTCTGTTTGTCCATCTGTCTCTCTGTATAGTCTCTCTCTTTGTGTCTCTCTCCCCCTTTTCTTCCTTTTTCTCCATAAAAATGTCTAGAAAAAGTTATGTTGGTAACATTAGCTTTTCTGAGTGCCAGTCTTAATCCTCTGGGGCAGCCCTACCAAACTGATAAAGACCAGGGCAGTTAAACAACAGATCTTCCTGAGAAAATATGAAGAGACATGTGTGTAAGAAAAGCACCAAACAGCCATCACTTCATCATGAATGATCTCATCAACAGCTGCATGACTGTATGGAACTATTGAAAATGAAATAACGGACACAGTTCCGACTTTCTCAGGGTAAACACTATATCCATGCTATGACCAATGAACTGAATTGAACTGAAGGAAATGAATGAATGAAATGAACAATGAATTGGCTGACTTTCTTATTGAATGAATGCTAGGACTTTATACTTCACAAAGCCCATTATACATCAGGAATGTTTTGGAGTTAACCCAGCCTTTCCAATTCCATCTAAACAAGTGAGTGCTTTGAGTTGGTCATTCATACACTTGAAGACATGGTGAACAGAGTTTTCCCATCAGATGAAGGGGTTAATTAGCTTAGTTCTCAGTCACATCACCTGACTGTCAGAACACCAGGTATATTCACAGAGGCATTCCCCGTGGGCAATGAGCCTGGGCACGCACTGTTCTGTGACCTAGTTTCTCCTTGGACTCGGGTCCTCTCTTGGGTCTACCATGGCCTCTCCCCACCTTGGCAGGTCAGCTTTCACTGACATTTTTTTCTCATGCCAGCCCTTTTGTTGGTAGTCTGGCCTTAGAGACTTCCATGTAGACAATGTGCAGCACTCGCCTTTAAATATGCTATGCCCACATGCCTCTTCTTTAGGAGCTCAGGTCCCAAAGATTTCAAGATTTCCCAAGCTATTCTCTTCTTTGACTATAAGTATTTACCTTTATGGTACTTAGTCTTGTGGGATTAAAATGTACACAAATATATTTTATGCCACTAGGGTTCCTTAAAATAAAGACTAAGGTCAAACCATAGGTCAGAACCAATTAATAATGTATGTTGGGTTTCAGCAAAATATAAAAACTTCAAATTATGATAATTCTGGATCTGAATAACTTTTAATTTGACAACTGTAAGATTTAAGACCTTTATTAATCAGGGTTTCTCCTTTAAAATTTAGAACATAAAATTAAAAAAAGTAAAAATATGAAATTGAAAAAAGAGGTTTATTTAAGGTAATATAGAGAGATTTTGAACTGTAATATTCCAGGAACTTGATAGAATAGTATTTATATAACAAGCACTAGTTACATAAATTTATTATTTTTCATACTTAGATAAATATGTAAACCACTCTTCTACATCCGCAGTCAATCTATAAGAATCTACAAGTTTGGAGATCAAGGGACTACAGTCTTTCTCCTAATTTAGAAATATATACTCCAGATTGCTACCTGATCAGAGCTTTTTGATTTTTGTTTGGCAAGCTAGCTTGTCAGTGTTTTGAAAAAATGGATCTTTAGAAAATGGAAAGAGTTCATTTTCCTTAAATAGAAGCAATTTTATTTTCCTTTATTGAATGAAGAAAAGGAACTGTCAAGAGGCATAGGAAGGTAACACAACCCTGTTATGCTGTATTCCATTCAAGTTGAGTCAACAGTAATTTGGGAGCAAATATCACTATGAAATAAAGGATTTTGGTATCCGAGTCTCTGTTTTAGGTTTTCCTACCTGTAGCTTAGAGCATGTGTTCCATGGGAAATCGTGCCAAGCACTCTGTTTCTCCTCAATCTAGTTTTACCACCACCTGAAGATCACCGTAGAAGAGATGGTAGGAACGGAAGGGCACTTTCCTGTCCATGGAACTCGATTTACCCTGTCGTCTTGCTCTGTACGGCTCTCCCCTCCAATCTCCTTTCAAGAAAACCTGTCCCAGGTGTCTTTACCATAAATAAGTAGGCAAGTGGTTTTGTAGTCACTCAGCACCGGCCAACTCTTTAAAAACTTCCTTCCTTCTGACTCTTGTTCCAACTGAGGCCCAAGTGCATTTCATGTGGGTGAATGTTTCCTGTTACAAATTTTATCAAACCAAATGTGTTTCTTATTTACTGGTCACATTCTAGAAATGTGCTATATATTTATAAATGTTTTATATTCTATGTTATAACACATACCAATTAAATCTATTATGGGTTATAATGCACATTTCAGTACATATATACTGGTAATGAGGTCATAATAAGTTATGTATTTATTACCTGCATCATAGATCATTATTTGTGTTAGGAGCATTCAAAATCCTATTAGTTTGTTCGTATTTTAGACAAGCTTTCTGTACATAGTAGTCCTGGCTGTTCTTAGAACTCACTATGTAGACCAGGCTGGCCTAGAAATCACAGAGATTTGTCTGCCTCTGCCTCCAAAGTGCTGAAATCAATGGTGTGTGCCACCAAGCCTAGTTCTTTATTAATTATTTGAAAGGTACAACTAATTGTTGTTAATCTTAGCAATTTCATTGTTCTATAGAAGTCACTGGGGTTATTTTTTTGACTTTGATTTTTTTGTATGAGTGTCTTTTCTTTAAGACGGGTATTCTGTTATCTTAAGCAAGGTCTGTCATGTATAAAAACCAAAGTAGCTGCAAACCCCATTTGTGGCATGTGTCATTCCTGTTGCATAAAGGGTCTATTTAGATGGAAGAGAATGTAAAACTTGTGGAAACTCTCACTTTGAGTGATAGGAATGGCATTTAGGAAGTCACTGCTATCTTTCTTGTACCTGCCCCAGGACGGATAAGAAGGCTGAGGTGGAGGGTAAGCGTCCTTTAAACTTCTGATCTCACAGTCAGGGTTGAGATCACTCTGTGAGGTGTGACTTAGTATACACATTACAGTTCTAATAAGCCTTCTCTAAACTACACACTGTTGTGTTACCAAGAAGAGAAGGGGGGTGATGCTGAGTTGAACTGAATTCTCTAAAGGATAGGCTGAGTCCATTTTCCAGTGCTGAGGCTACATTGTATGTGCTGCTGAATCTGTTGTTATGTGGTGTTTGGAAACTCAGGGCTTCATGTGTACTAATCAAGTACTCTAACCAGGCTACATCCCAGTCCCCCACATTAGGCCAGCAACAATGTGCACACATATACATTTGACACACGAAACTAGAACCTATAGAGATTACTTACTTTATTACACTGTGACCAACATATCTTATGTAAAGCAACCTAAAAGGTTTTGGCTCACTGTCTCAGAGGGTTGAAGACATGGTGAAGAGTTTCATCTTCTCATGGAGGACAGGACACAAAGAGAGGAAATCACATGGAGGAGCCGGGACCAAATCCCCAAGCACACTGCTGGTAGGCCTACTTCCTCAAAGCCTCACTTCTCTCCACTGATGCTCCAGCACGCCCACATAGCACCTCTAGGACACTCAGATCTATACCACAAACACGTTGCATATTCACTCATTCCCAGCATATCCTTGTTTCTCTTCTCTTTTGAAAAGAATGTTGCATATAACATGTAGCAGAATTTTCCCTGCCCAATTAATTTAAATATTAATACAAGAAGCCTGTGATTGGACAGGGAAAAGGGGGCAGAACTAAGAGTTGCAGAGACAGGGACAGACACAGAGGAGAAGGAAGCAAGATGGAGGAAGAACAGGAAGATCCAGATTCTGCATGGCTTTAAATAGCCACAGGTAGTTATAATATCATATAGGGATAGAATAATTGGGATAACTTTTTTTAATCTAGGTGGGCAGCTTGTACCATTATCAATTGCCCCTGAATTTATTGTGTGGGCATCTTGTGAATTGATAATTTATTAACATATAAATCTGACTGATTAATTATAAGCTTCTTGAGTTTGGATTTACTAGGTTACTGGGTATTATGACAGCTAACTGGTGAGGTGGGAGGTCATTGCATGGGGCTGGTGTGGCAGCAATCCGCCAAGGAAACTTAGTGAGTCAGGTGGAGATGTTTCAGGAGCTCCGGGCCGAGAGTCTGCCAAGATGAAAACACTCTGCTGGTGCCATGTGGCCTGCTGGTGCTCTGTGTAGCGCAAGATGTTGTTGGCTTTTTAAATATTTCCCACAACAATAACATTCTTCAAAAATCAAAATTATCCTGCTTTTTAAAAACTGTACATGTACTGTGGGGGTGTAAGGGTGCCAGAGAGATGGCTCATTGGTCAAGAGCACTTGCTGCTCTTACAGATGACCTGAGTTCAGTTCCCAGCACCCACATTGTGGCTCACAACTACAGTTTCAGGGGATCTGGTGCACTTTTGATCTCCATGAACACTGCGTTCACAATTAAAGAAAAAAAGTCTTGTGTGTAGTGAATGCATATGAGTTTGTGTTTGTGTGGGCATGTTTCAGGCCAGAGGGCCACACCACGAATGTCTATCACTCTCTACCTTATTTTGAACAGAGTCTCTCTCACAGAATCTGGACCTTCCTGATTGGGCTAGACTAGCTGACTGACATTGACCTGGGATTCTTCTGACTTTGCCTCCCAGTGTTGGAATTGTAGGTGGGCAGCAGTGCTCAACATTTTTACTTATGTGAGACAGGGTTGGCTGGCCTGGAGCTTTCTGCATGGAATGTGCTGAATGTGAGAGAGATTTGCCAGTCTCTGATGAGGACTGGGATTAAAGAAGGCCCTTACTACCACAACTGGCTTTTTAATTTATTTATTTTTTATTTGGGGTGCTGAAAGCAAGTCTTCATGCTTACGCAGCGAACACTTTGCCCTCTGACCCATCTCCTCAATCCAAATAGTTTTTGTTACCAATAAAATGTTTTAGAAGTTGGAACATGTCTCCTCTTCATAGTATGGAATCAGAGGATGAAAAGGTAACTATTTCACCACAGTCAAGTGCTTTTGGAAATGCACACTGTTGACAGTGAACCCTAAAGATATAACTGCCTATAATTTCAGAGATTATATAATTCTACCTCAAAAATATTACCTGGTATCATAGTTACTGCTCCATTGCTGTGAAAAGGCACCACGACTAAGGCAGTTCTCATAAAAAAAAAGATTTAATTGGGGACTTGCTTATATATAATTTCAGCTAGTCCGTGATCATGGTTGGAAGCAGACACCGCGCGCACACACACACATACACGGTGGGAGATGCACACAAGTCTGGGCCTATCTCAGGCTTTTGGAACCTCAAAGCCCAACCCCAGTGACACACCTCCACCAAGGCCACACCTCCTAGGGTCTAGACATTCAAATATAAGAGCCTATGGGGTCGTTCTCATTCAGACTGCACCTAGGAATTTTTGAGTAGGTAGATTTTGACTCAATATTCTGAAGTGGACAAACTTCCAGGGCATATACTGTGGTTGCTGGCTTGAGCCCTACTGATGGAGTAAGACAATATTCAATTGTACATTTTTCTATTGGAAACCCCACCTATGTCATAAGAAATAAGTTCCAAGTACCAGCTAATCAGAATCTCTTATTAACTGGATATGGTGGCACACACTTGTAAGGAAGGTAGATCCCAGGTTTGAAGCCAGTTTGAGCTATATAGCAAGTCTTCTATTTGTCTTTGGAGAACATAAAAGTTTTCTGGTCTGTTTCGCTTAGAAGCTAGGATGAAAAAAAAATATGAAAAGTTTCAGTGTAAAAACACTCATTTCAAGAAATTAAAGGGAAGGAACGTCCCCAGGGCATTCCTAGATCCAGATGTGTTTAATACAAATCATTCCTGGAATTATTAGTTAATACATTGTTTCACTGAAGCTAGTCAGTTTCTTTTCTATAGAATCAAAAGTCCTGATTAAATACAACAAGGTCAGCCATTCAATACATTCCTGGAGCAGCGTAACAGTTGAGAGGACTCACAAAGCGGGTTAACTCAGATAAGATAGGTAGTTTAGTCTCTAGGCACTCCAAGGTCAGTTTCACCAGAGTGCTTCAAACTGGCAGTCATTGGTGGTAGAGAGCATAGTGGTTTTACTTCCTTAAAAGACAAATTCACACCTTCAAGAGTGAGGACATCCTGAGTTTTGTAGGCAAATGGATGGGGCTAGAAAATATCATCCTGAGTGAGGTAACTCAGACCCAAAAGGACATGGATGGTGTGTACTCACTGATAAGTGGAATATATATATATATATGTATCCCAAGATATAGTCCACAGAACTCAAAAAAGGTCAACAAGCTGAAGAGTCCAAGTGAGGATGCCTCAAGTCTCACTTGGGAGAAAGAAGAAAGCAACCACAAGGGGGGAGGGAGGGAGGGATTTGGGAGGGAAAGAGAATGGGGGGGGGGGGACATGATCTGGTATTGGGTGAGGGAAAAGGACTGAAGTCCTGAGGGCCAGCAGAAAGAATGGAAACAGACAACCTCAGGAGGTAGGAGAATGGGGGAGGGGGGTGCTCCAGAATGTACCAGAGACCTGGAAGGTGAGACACTCTCAGGAATCAAAGAGTTCTTAGACGAAATGCCCTACAGTGGGAAGAGGGAACTTGTAGAGTCCACCTCCAGCAGAAAGACAGGGCATCAAATGAGGGATGGGGTTGCCATCCCACAGTCAAAACTCTGACCCATCATTGTTTCTGTCTGAAAGAACTGCAGGGATGGCAATGGAGAGAAGCCTCAGGAAAAGAAGATCCAGCAACAGTCCCAAAGTGGGATCCAGCTCAAGGGGAGGCCCCAAGGCCTGATACTATTACTGAGGCTATGGAGCACTCACAAACTCTGGAAGACCCAACAAACAGCTGAGTCAGATGCAGATATTTGCACCCAACCCATGGACACTAGCTGCTGACCCCTGTGCTTGAATTAGGGAAAGGCTGGAAGAAGCTGAGGAGGAGGGCAACCCTGTAGGAAGACCAGCAGTCTCAACTAACCTGGACCCCCAAGATCTCTCAGACACTGAGCCACCAACCAGGCAGCATACACCAGCTGATGAGGCCCCCAACACATATAATGCAGAGGACTGCAGGGTCTAGGTTCAATCAGGGATGAGTCAGTGTAGGGAGCTGGGACATCCTTGTGGAGACAGGAGGATGTATGGGACGTGGAACAGTGGGAGGGGAATAAAATCAGGAGTTTAAAATAAATAAATAAAAGATTAAAAAAAAAAAAAAAAAGGAGTGAGCATCTTACTTAACCTTCATTCCAGAAGAGGAAATCAACTTGAGCCTTTTGGTCCATGCCTGGTCCACTCACGCATCTGGGTTCATCCCCTCCTCACTGACCCCTCTCATTTGTTAATTACTGAAAGCCCTGTGTCTTCCACTGGTTTGTGTGACAAATTTATACAGTTCAGCTATTTATGTAACACATTATAATTGCCTTCAAAATGTGTAAATGTCTCTTGGTAACATGAGAATCCTATTCTAAGGCACACAAATAGATATCCTTATATGTATGTGTAAACAATGAACAAGAAAAATTAAATTTGATTCCAAAAGGATTTTGAAGGTTGCCAATCACTCTAATAGACAGACCTATTTTTAGAAAAATATTTACTGCTGTTTTTAAAATTTGGAAAAACAGTTCAGTGGTTTTCAACCTATCTTATAATGTTAGGACAGGGTATATCAGAGGTGTGTGTGCATGCTCGCGTATGTGAGGGTGGGGACTGCCATTTAAATGCTAAATTACCTGACTAGATTTGGTTATTTAAGACTTGAATTCACATCTTTTAAATCCTCAGTAATTTTCATCAGTACAAATTTAGAAACAAAGCATTCAGAAGGATCTAAGGGTTTAACTGTAGTAATAATAATGTTTGAATGTAGTGCATCACTGATATGACCAAACTCCAAATAAACTGCCAAACAATTATACAAAAAAAGAGAAAAAAAAAACACTTTTATTTTCCACAAGGAAGAGCAATAGGAAAAGTTAAATCATTTCCCACATGGTTTTCTTGAAACAGAGCCTACAAGGACATATTCAGCACCAAATAAAAGATTACAACAGCCATAGAATAATATCTATAAAGCAAACATTCAATATTGCACTTTGTTTCGCGAACATTTTGGATTTTACTTTTCCTAAATGAAAAATTAGGAAACTATCTTGAATACTAGAACGCAACTGTGACCCTCAGATGTTATGTCAGGACTGACCAATATTTAGTGTAAACCTCTAAGGAGTAAAGAAATACTTAATGGGAAAATAAAACTTTATTTTGCCAAATCTTTAATGAATTTTGTCACCAGTGCCAATTTTCAGAATATTGGTCAGTCTTACTTAATATAGTATTTTGTAGACGATGGTAGTGAGTGCCTGAGGCCATGCACACCAACAATTGTTCCCTAGTTAGATATAACACAGAGTCAGGTGTTTTCAGACAATCCCTCCCAACAAAAACAAAACCACCAAATGCCCTTTATGCCAAATATCCCATCAGCTTCTTCTGAGGGGGGACAGTCACAAAATGATTTAACAATTAAAAAAATAATTCACCCCCATTTCCTTATTATCTAGTATTAGTTTGCTACGGGAGCACAAACCCTTTAACTGAATCACTTAAAACGCGATTCATTTTTACAATGGGCTTTCTTCACCTGTCAG
This sequence comes from Rhynchomys soricoides, assembly GCA_019843965.1. NCBI lineage: Eukaryota > Metazoa > Chordata > Mammalia > Rodentia > Muridae > Rhynchomys > Rhynchomys soricoides. Next base: position 64,855 of record JADRCH010000260.1, read on the forward strand.
CATTATTTCAAACATGAATTATCTTCCATGTTTTCTTAAAAGGCCACTTATGGAAAAGCCTATTTTGTATGAAGCTTTAAGACAGTATTTAACCAGGTCAAGCACCAGGCCAGAGTTACTATTATTCTCAGTCACTCTAACTGTGGGTCAGATGGCAAGGAGGACAGATGTAAATTCCACCCCACACATAAGTTGTAACATCAGAGATGCCGGTGTCACTAAAAACACAAGCCAACTCTCACCAGTAAATCACTCTTTCTTGTGCTCTGAGAAGACAGGGGTTTTAGCTGTGTCGTGACTGTTAGCATATGGTTACCACCCAACCACAGACTATCTTTAAGAATGATTTACTCATGTGTTGCTCTACCTACACGTACTCAAAGCTAGAGACCTACCGATTCCTCTTAGATGACAGAAAAAAACTGCTGAAAAACAATATTCTACACGTGTACAAATTAAAGCTACTTATCTCAGCAAACAGTCTCGTATTTCTACTTATAAACTTATACCTTGGAAACAAATTTGGGATTTTATTCTCTCACACTTGAGCAAATGTATACATGAAGCTTCTTCTCCCATCATGACCTTGATGTACATATTCTGGCTTATTGAAGTACTCTGCATCAGCAAAAATGATTTCCAACATATGTGTTTTGGAGGTAATTAAGTAACTCTGTATAAAAATAAATGCACTTTCCCCTCCCTTCCCTAGTGACTGGAGAGCTTCCATTCATTTTTAAAATAATAAAAAATATTTTTTCAGAGCAACAGCCCTTGACTCTGCTGGTGCCAGCCCTACTGTCTTCCTCCACTCTGAGCTTTGTTTCTTCTTATATATAGTGATAAAAAGGGGAATGTGGGTGGTTATCAGTTTTGTGTATGTCCCATTTCTGAATTTCCCTCTCCAAAAAAGCCAACCAAATAACAACAACAACAACAACAACAACATAACAGTGCAACAAACGTAAACGGCATCGGACAGTTTGGCAAGTGAAGCGTTCACCTGAGATTGAGTGATGTCAGGCGGCAGCAGCACCATGCTGCGGGCTGCCAGTAGTAGAAAGACGACACGCACCGAAGCCAACAACAGCCCCACAAGCCGAGGCGGTCTCCTCCTGTCTCTTTTCTCCTTGTATCTGTTGCTTATCTACTACAGTAGGCTGCAAAACATACAGCAAAAGGATTGGCTTGAAGGCATTTGATGTTTGTAAATAAATCCACGATAGGATCCAAGCTGAAGAGGTGATACATGGTCAGCCCTAGTAGGACAATTCTGAGCATGTGCATTCGCAGGTAGAGTCCAGGCTACATTAACTTAAAAAAAAGAAAAAAAAAAAACAAAAAGAAAAACAAAGAAAAAAAAAAAAACAAACCTGTCAGTGCGTTTTGTTTTGCTTTTTAATGTCAAGGTTTTCAAAGCTTTCTTTTGCTCCATGTTGTGCTGACCACAAACAAGTTTTAAGAGCATCAGGAGTCTGGCATAAATGGAAAAAAAGCTGTAGTGACACTGAGCTGCACAATGTAAGCATTGAGCATGTGCAAACTTTCAAACAGGAAGGACAACATCCTTCTTTGCAATGGTGTCTTGACACGTATGACCACTTGCTAAGAAGACGGCCCTTAGCATGTGCCAGTTTTAAAGAAGGAAAGCTCAGATCTTCAAGCATGTTGGAGCAGCCCCAAATGATGCTTAGGATTCTAAAGCACGATCACTGGTTGTTTCACGTGTTTGCCGTTTGTCTGGGCAAAAGCAATTCCACTTCCTCTGAAAACGTGTCTCCAAGATACTTCTCTGTCCTCAGCCGGAAGAGATACAGTTCGGAACCCACATCAACTTGATTCAGTCAGTGTTCCTTCATCGAGAGGGGCATGATGGTCTGTCCTCAGATGACTGATCAGGATTTGGATCAATCTAGAAGGAGTAAGATAAATTTTACAAAGTTAACTTGGTAAGGTGTAGGAAGAACACAACACTTATCTGCTTTTGAGTCAGCAGATGTAACCAATATAATCAGAGGACATATATAACTTCTTAGCAAATTATACGCTGGTATCCCCTCCCTCTGAAGTGCTACATGGGAACGGAAGGGTGCTAGATTACTAGCATTACTTAGAGTTCTGAGGAATAGTTCAATTTCACACAAGTTCCTGGGGGCTCTCTTGTAGCAGGACAGTTTCACTCAACATTAGCGGTGCATAAGCTCAGTTATACACTGGATTTATGCTCATCTCCTTTGTAAAGTGTCCCTTTTGTTCCTGTTCTAAACGCCAGTGCACCTTTTCCTGAGGCTCTGTGGTTCCTGTGAGACGCAAAGGTATTCTGGACAAGACTGATCCACTTGAACTTAAATGTGAGACAACCAAAGTGCCCAGAAGTTCTCAGTCAAATACACATTTTTTAAGAAAACAGCCAGTCTTTGCCTTGTAGTTAAGTCACATTTAAGAGCTATTTTAGGGTTGTACAAGTTTTAAATCAACTTACATTCATCTTAAAATGGGCAGAATTTATGAAAAATTAGATGAAATTAATACTATTTATATATTCACTTTTTAAAAAATTCTCTCCATGAAAGCTATGAATATTCAAGTAAGCCACAAGCAAAATAAGAAATGTAAGAATAAAAATATAGTAATGGAATTTGTAAGAAATGGAAGGACATTTTCAGAATCTAATATATTTTATGGACCACAGTAAGATAGAAAAAAAGTCTAATCAAAAACGTGCATGGATGGATTCTGAGTACTTAATAGTCAATTAAGATGGTTTTAAGGAGCCATGTCTCTAGTTATGGTATCATAGCAATTGGTTTCAAAGTAAAAACAAGACCCTTTGTGTCTAATGCGTATAAAACAGTAAAAGAGCTCTACTGTAAAATAGTGGAATAAATTATATAACCCAGAGAATGATTCTCTTGATTTGTAGTTATTTTGGTTATTTGAAGGGTCTTATAAAAATGCCTACTTGTTGGCTCCAGTTATGTAAGAAAGTTTGGAAACTGTTGAACCCCGCCCTTCTATCCTTCCTGCCTAGACTGCCCTACCTTTGGAGAGCAATTTGTATTGTAAAATTCAGCTTAAGAATCACCTTCTCAGAGAAGCCACTCTGATTCCTAAGCTCCAGTAAACTGCTCATTACCTGAGTGGTGTTTCTTTACACCGTTAAAGCAGTATTTTGCTTTGAATCTTATTTTTCCCCCCACTAATCTATGAGCTTATCTGAGGTGCTCATCTTTATTCACGTGTGTCCAGTGTCATCAACATGAAGAGCATAAATAATTTAGCAGTGTTTTTAAAAGGTCATTTGGAAATATGCTATTTTTTCTTATGACTAAGAATGCTAAAATATGCAAGAACTAGATTGAAGGAGTATGAATAATATAAATTGTAGCTATTTAATTAATGTTTACAAAATAATAAGGGCATTCCTTGAAAATGCTAATGAGTCCACTAGAGTCCGAACATCATACTATATTCCCTGGATGAAGCCTTCTGTGCTGAAGTTAGAAAATTTGACAATCGTAACCTTTAAGCTGTCGTTCTAAATTTTTTACTTCCAGGATAACCAGGAAGCAACTATCTCGTTTAAGCCTGCATCTTTTTAAAACCTTACCCTGCTGCTTGCTTCTTAGAAGACAGTATATTCGAATTTGCCTTGGTGCTTACCTCTGAATAGAGAGGTGGAGGCAAGAATCGAAACTCCTGGATATAAGCAAACAGTGGTCCTTGAAGAGCTCTCTCAAAATCATCACAAGCACTCACTGGTGCGAGGTTATTCCGTCTCTGTTCCTCTGTCACGACCTCTGCATAGCTGGGTGGTGCTGAAGGAGAAAGATACACGCAATTCGAACAACATGTTCTTATGCATGTCAAAATACACAGAATAGTAGATATTAAAAAAGTGTCATGTGAAAGCATAATTATCTGTTTGGTGATTAAAACAAGGGCGACATACAACCAAACTTAACAATAAGGTCACATGTGCTGTCTAAGGAAAGGTACAATTTAGCTAGGGATGTAATATACCAAAAACAAAAGAGAAATCTAATAACAGAGTGCGTTTAGAAATGTGTTGTCTAATTACCTTCAGGTCTTTCAGGAAGGGACAGACCAAGCCAGTTCATATTCATGCTACACTGGCTGCTCACACTTGAGGTTCTGCTACCAAACGGATGCAGAGGGATGGTCCCGATGACTAGTGGCAAACTGAGAAGCAAATCCATGGCCCCAGGAATATCCACGTATACCTACAGGGACAGAGGCTGTGGTCAGTATTCCAGGTGCACCCTTCTTTAAAACACAACTTAATTCTGATGTTAGCTCAAGTCCCCTTTTAATGTCCAGACAATTTCTCTTTTCTGTGCAATGTTCTAGGCTTATGTGAGGTAGAATTAACGATCACAATGTCAAGTTTCACATACACATTTACACCTCACTCTATGTGGACTATAAAAACCATACTTGGATAAGCCAACACTACGACCCCACAGCTTTAAGACAAGTCCTGGAAACCTCGTACAGTAACACCTACCATTAGTGAATACTCCACTCGGATTATACTACAGTCAAGGATGGAGGGTGAGACCGGTGGGATTTTGAGCAGTTTGCCATTCCACGTCTCTGTCTTCCCAGATGATAAGGACTCCCCACGTAAGTTTGCCACAAGCTGTTTTACTTCCTTCATTTTCCCTTTGGCATAGAAGGCCTGCGTTTGGTAAATGGCTGCCTTTGGCACTACCATCCGGGAAGAGCAGTTCTCAATCTCAGCAAATATTTGTATCGATTCACCTGCAGAGGGAAGCAATTACATTCACTATTAGAAAAGAAATAAGCCACCACCTTCTAAAAAGTGTAAACTTCTGAAGCTCAGTTATGAAGCCCAGCTAACTCTATGGAAGAGAAACTATCCTGGAAGTGAGCAAAGTGACTTACAGTTAAAACACGACCTGCTCACTCACGGTAAGACAGGAGAAAAGGAGCCCACGACTATAACAAGACAGCGGACCGAGCTGCACTAGGGAAGGCTAGCCACTTCCATTCGGTATTTGTCTGTGGGCTTCAGTCTCATACACACCTGGGGTGTAGCCCTTCCTCTCAATTTTGGCACTTAAGGATATCGGGCCTGAGGTGCAGAACCAGCAACAGAGTGTCTTTTCTTTTGTGCCTGCTTGGGGTGACTGTAAAAAATAGAGAAAAAACATCAATGTACAAACTCACAAAAATGCCAGGATATTTTAAAAATCAACTAAGAATTGATTTTGTTCCCCTAATCAATGGCTTTAAATGACACCAAACTTCTGTCTTCATAGAACTTCCATTCAATAAAGAAAAAAATGGGTTAAAGGTTTTCCAACCATTCTAAAGCAAAGTTTTAGCCCATCGTGTACAAATAAAAACTAATCAAAATAAACAAAAAAACCCTTTCCAAATTCTGCATAAACTGTCTGAAACATGGTTGTAATTCCAAATGGTAACATCTTACTTTGAAAATGTAAAAAAACAGTCAGTAAACTGTCTATTTTAAAGGTTGAGTTTTATTCCTTTAAAGATGTCATCATTTGTTTAAACCTAATAGTTTTTGAAGCCAAATTTGTTATAAAATGCAATTAAAAAGAAAGGTGTTTTGGTTTTTTCTTTTCAGGACAATGAGGAATCCCCATCACTTGGCTCCCAGCCCTAACTGGAATAAGGCGATGCGGTACAACGTTAGATTCTGACAGTTTCACGCAAGAGCAGACGCTGTCGTCTGAAACGACAATATTGTTCACCAATCATTTAGGAACAGGCCTTGTTCTTGCTGTGTCCTGCAGACAAGGCCCTTCACATCACATATGGGACCTTTAAATTTACTTAGCATGGCAAGAAACATTATTCATTTGCTTGTGTGTTCTATTTCTACTGTATTTTAAAAGAGGTATTTTTAATGGAATTTAATAAGATTGCCTTATTAGAGCTATGGGGATTGCACAGATTAAGTAGCTAGTCTTCATGAATTCTTATGTTAAAAAGCAATCAGAATTCAGTCAGTTCTTACCAGTAAGGAAGGAGTGTTGATATCTATGTGCTCAAAGACTGTAAATTCCTTCTTTAATTTTACTGGTAGAAGCCAAGGCCTATGCAATTCGGCTTTCACCCAATAGCGCACACTGCCATGTCGGCCTTCGAATGAGGTAGCAAGTGGTCTGTGTAAAATATAAAGATGGATAAATTAATCATAATTCACCATCAATCAGAATAAATTGTTAGCATGTTGAGCTGTCTACAAGGTACCACATAGAAAATGCCACCATGTGCTGTTTGTGGCCCAATGAGGCGATATGTGGGTCATTCCTTAAAACTTTCCAAAGGACTAAGTCCCTGGGGAAATAGCTGATATTTTCAAATAATGATAAGAGGTAAACGTGACAGATTTTTGTTTTTAAAGTCAGAAGAGTACAAATCCTTTACACTAAAGAGCCTACTTTTAATGTTGGTGGCAAAATTACAAAAGTTAACTAACTACACTATCCTTGAAAGCATAAAAATGTTAATACAAAAGACTGGTCTCACTATTTCTCTTTTAAAACCCTAGACCCTAATCAAACATTCAAGAAAGAGCCTCTCCTCTGCTCTACTTTTGTCAGCCGGGAATAAGCACCTCTTTTTATAGCAACTAATTAAGTACAGCATAAAAAGGCCTACGATACTCTCACAATTTCCTTTTTCATAAATTCACAGAAATGGGAAATGTTTTTTACACTCCTGTCCTGTTAATATTCTAACGCTTCCTTGGCTGTTTCCTAGCTTTACTTTCTAATGCTTGAAAAGAAGAATATTCCCATTAAGCCTATGTCAAAGAGTCAGAAGTGTTTCAGACTGTAGGTTTTGCTGTTTAGAAAAGGTTTTAAGAAGCAGCCTGTCCCGTTAGAGAACAGTCCAGTGTTGTGACTCAGAAGGCAGAGGGCTAGATTATCCTGGCAGAAGTGCCACTATTTTACAGTGGCACTCCACATACAATGGCTATGCCCTCTACATAAAATTCTAATGTAGAGTGAGTAAACACAGAATTAGCTATAGTCAAGGCATGATAAACTGTTTCATGAGCTAAGTTCATTCTATACAGATCAATGCAGGCGCCAGTTTATAGGTTTTAGTATCTGTTAAAAGGCACTATGCAAAAATGTTTATATATCCTACCCCAAGAGTCTGTTCAAATGCTAAGAATGGACTGAAGTTCAAGTTTTCCACTCTGGTGGCTGACAGATGTTTCCTTTTAAGTCCAGGTTATGATTTCTTACATAACGTCCTCAGTAGCTCTGTATACAAAAGCTACCGAATTTGTATCTAAAGAACAGGACTCTCCTAGAGTCTTATCTTTACATTCTAAATTTATTGCTAATCATTCACAATAGGAGAAAAGATAGAATACTGAATTTTAATCCAGTGAGCCTCAGCTCTCTTCTAATAAAGTGAATAATAAGCAGCTGACTGAAGGTTTACTATTTGATTAGCACCTACTGAATCACCAGTCCTAAATTAAATATTAATATTTTATAAGCTTCAAGCACTACTGCAAATTCTAACAACTGAGTGTGCTTTCTGTAATTCTGCCACATTAGATTAAAAATAGCTCCTTCTATTTAGTACGTTATTTTTCTCTATCAAATTTCTGTAATGAAAAGGGTTTTTTTTTTTAAACTAAAAAATTAAAACCTCCGTAATTAAATATGGAGTATCAATTTTATAAGACTGTGCTGGACTCAGAGTATCCATAGAAAATGCCTATTACTTAGAATACTTACGTCTGTGGAAGCTCGAAGCTAAATGCATATTCATGCCTTCCTGAATGAATAGTGTGGAGTCCTTCTTCAGAATTATCATCATCTAAAAAGAAAATAACAACAGAAACCTTGTCATTCTCAGGGGGTAATTACGGATGCTCTTCATGATCAAAGCCACAAGCTGAACTTCATTATTTGCTCTGGCTAAAGTAAAAGTCCTTACTCTTCATTTTCCTCATTCCTCAAATGGGCATGATGAATAGTTACACTTGATAGGCTGTTTTATTTTAGTGTAAAACAAAACAAAAAAACAAAAACCGGTTTAAAAATGTATCGAAAACAGCTTCAGGTACCCAACTACACTGTTATCTTGGCCACCAGTTGTTTATTTAAGTGTGCGTATAATTAAAAATTGTTTGTGGAATAATTTTCAAATTGCCAGGTTTTGGAGACTACTGACTAGATTTCTAGAGAAAACTATTCCTGTTGCACCCAGGAAGCAGAGTTGGGAGGACCCCTGGGGCTTAGGGCCACCCAGAGGGGACACTCAAAAAGACAGGGGTAAGGGACTGTTTCAAAGCTAAATACAATTGTTCACTTAGACGATTATTAAACACTCAACTGCTTTTAGCAGCAGCTAAAATCTGCTTTTGTAAGTTTAATTACAAAGAACCAGGATGCTTTTTACAAAGAAACATTTTGTTTAACATCCTTAAATCTAATTGGGTAGTTTCCATTTGCAGGGGATGGGGTTGTATGAGCTTTCACTTAACCCCTTTCTTTTGCTCGGATCCATTTTTATTTTATTTATGTGTTTGTGTCGTGAAAACAGATTAAAAATGTGAAAAAAGGTCCTTTTGGCTGTTTAGATAATATACCAAAGTCTTCCTAGCTTTACTTGGTGTGCAATCCTTTTTAATTAGAATGGGGTAGGGGCAGGGTGGGGGCTGGCGCTGTATCATTACACCTCACCGAAGTACTGAAAATCCACAAAAATATGACTTTCCTCCCCAAATCATGGTGACCCGCCCCTATCTGCACACTGCTTCCCGCGCCTCCTGGGGAGCCCCTCTACAGTGTCAGCCCGGAGGACCGGCCAGGGAGCCGTGGCCGGTCAATTCGCTCCCTCCAAGGCGCCCAAACTTCGCCTCCCTCTCCCTTTCTTCCTCCCGGCTCCCTTTTGTGCCAGCTCAGCAGTCTCATTGAGGCGAGCTGCGGCCGCCGCGCCGTGGTAAACAAGTGCCTGGCTGTCAATCAAGAACTAGACTAGAGCAGGAGAGGACCGGCCTAAACCGGCGCTGAGCAGATCTCAGCCGGCCCGCCCGCGCGCGGCCGCGTTCCGCGCGCCCCGCTATACATACGGCATACGTCGCGCGGCGCTCGCGCCCGCGCAGCCTAGCCTGCTGGGCCGGGGGGCGGGGCCAGGGCGCGCCGCGCTTCCGCTTTCCACGCCCCAGCCGGTGACCGGTTCAATCTGGCTCAGGCCACCCTGACACCTTCGCTATTACAGCAAGGGGGAACTGGGGCGGCGACGGGAAAGGCGAAGGCCCGGAGGAACAATGGGCGAGGCCGAGCTGGCCGAGGCGCTCTCTCCCATGCCTGGCCTCTGTCCCCTCGGGTCAGACAGGTACCAGCCCGGAGGCGACCCTGGCGCCCGCACCTCCGTCAGTCCCCAGTGGGACCTTTAACCGAACCTGCGCCCAGGGCATTGGCACCTGCGGCGGCTGCAGTGGGCGAGGGGCTGGGGGGCACCGGGACGCCCGGAGAGGGGCGCGCCCAGGGGCGGAGGCGGACTGCCAGGAGCGACCTTTACCGGCGCACGCCGGTTCCAAGCCTCGCCCCAGCCGGCGCGAGCCGGCTCGACAGCCCCCCCCCCCGTGCCCAAGCCAATCAACGCCTGGCATCGCCTTAGCAACAGGCTAACAAACGCGGCTCCGCCTATCGCCGGGCGCCCGGGGCGGGCGCTCGGCTACCAGGCTAGTTTGAGAGCGAGCTGCCAGTTTGAAGTCATTGAAACTACTCCAGCCCTGGGAGTCCGTCCACGCGTAGCCAGGTTTGCGGGGGCACCTCGCAGGGTGCAGGTAGTTATCCTAACCCTAAGATCGTGGTGCAACGGTTTGTCCACAGAACTCTACCGTTCCCCTACTACAAGTCTTAATTAACTCTTCGAGGAGAAAGCCTTTGTCTCTTCTTATTAAAGGCTGCAGTGTCCAAACAGGTTCAAACGCCAAATTCAAGTGTGTCTCTCTCTCTTTTTTAAAACAAACAAGAGCGCTGTCATTAGGCATTGTATGGCCCATCCGTGTGGACGCTGCGGAAGGTGAACTAGGGAACCGTTTCAGCATGGAGAATACCTCGGTGTAGCTGCATAAAGCCTACGAATTGGCTTCACCGTCATATTTAAAAGGCGATACATTAATTCTGTGTAACTTAAAGCATCCTCCATTTCTCACTTGCCTTAAGTTCAATTAACGTCTCTCTGGGATGTACATTTTAGATATTTAAAAAAAAAATGTCTCTATCTGAAAAATCGCCAGTATGCACTAAAATACTGCATTAGAAAGGAGAAACACAAATTACATAACCAGTTTTAACATTATATTCTTCTTGGACTAGGAATTAAGTCATCGCCACCACCTGACGCGTGTAACCAATCTGCTGAGAGCAGAACAAGCGCCCCTCCTCACCATCCCCCAGAACTGGTCCGAAACAGGATTGAACCGCTTCTAACAAAGGGTGGAAACTTAGAAAAACAAGCTTGGAGTCGCCTATATTTCCACATTGTAGCCACTTAAACAACGGATCGCAAATCTCAGGGCCCCTTCTCCTTTTGACAATGACTTAATCTTTATCTTATACCCAAAACCAAATCCGATGTGCTATACACTTTTCAATTCCATCTCTCTGCCATGGGTTTCATTGAATCCACGTTCCAAAGTTAGACATGATGCTTCGAAAAGAACATTTCTGGCCCCGAACGGCTTCTAAAACCGACTTAATAGTTTGCATAATGATAGATATTATCGTTTAAAATAAATGATGCTTGATGTACATTTTAAAAGGAATTGGGGGGAATGGAGGGAAAACACGTGGGGGTGTTGATGCCATATGTCAAAATAAGCCATGGAAACCCTTTATCAAAGAACAATAATCAAGTCTTTAAAGTCGTTTGCACGTTAATATCAAAATCAGATACATCTGGCAACCTTCTTAAAATGTCACTACAGTTCTTTATTGGAGCTCTTTTCTGGATCTAAGATGGTAAAAGGAGAAATCCAATATTGGGCTGCATCTTTTGCAAATGAATTTGAAAATATTAGTAAAACGCCTAAGTCACATTTAAACAGGTTGTGAGGTGCGTATGGCAGATATGAAGCCGGTTGCAGATGTAGTGAAGAGCAGTTTGCACTCACTTTGCAGACGCCTGCATGGATTACGGCTTAACATGCTTGAACGTCAAGGAGAAACTACATCTTCTAAGTTTGCTAACCTTTATCAAACTGCCGGTTAGAACTGCACTGAATGAGATTAAAGTTCTCATGCAAAGAAGTCGAATGTAGCTACTAATATAAAAACTTACCTCTTTCGTGCCCAATTAAGATGTCTTTATGGTTGAAATACTCTACTTCTTCAGTGTAATTCTGTGTATAGGCAGTATTGGAGCCGGCGTTTCTTGATTCAGTCCAGCGTACTTTCGCATGTCCTCTTGCATGAATTTTAAGAGATTTTACTCTGATTTCCCCAGTAACTTCTAAGTTTACCCTTCCTGAGACAGTGTCCCCGCTAGAATACACGGGGACATTACTGTCATTAAGACAGTCAAAGCTTATTGTCAAACTCTTTACCTTTCCCAGCACCATGATTATAACAAAATCTATAAAAATATAATGTAAGACCAAAAAAAAAAAAAAGTCAAGATCGCATGTAAGATGTGATCTTCACTTAACACTGATCGGTGTCTTTGCCGTGCAAAAAAAAAAAAAAATCTTGCAGGCAGGATCAGTGATTGTCTACAAATAGTTCATTGAGATTTCTTAAAAAGTCAGGGCAGCAGAGAAGCCGCTGCTCCACGCTCCTGCTCGTCTCAGTGGTCTCCTTACAAAGACGGGCGGCTGGAGGCTGCCAGCTCACTTTAAGAGCAGCTTTGTGAAAAACAACCCCAGTGCGCAGGCGCAGGCCGCGAGTGCGGCCAGCCTCCCTGCGCGCTCCCTCCCGCGCGGCGCGCGCCCCCTCTCGCCGCGCGCTCCGGGTGCAGTAGGTGTGGAGCCGGCGCCGCCGACTTCGGTGCATGGGCCGCTGCGATTGGCAGGCGGGCACTCTGCCACCCCCACGGTGGCCGCAGCGCCGGCCTCGCACGCGCTCCCCGAGCTGGGTAGAGGGACCCGGCGGCGCCAGGCCAGGAGTGTGCGCCTGGGCCGCGGACCCAGAGGACGTGCGAGCCGTGGGGGAAGGGGAGAAACCGGTTGGGCGAGCCGCTGGTGGCCCGAGTCTAAGCTAATGAATTTCAAAAGAAAACGTAATAAAAAGCAGACAGATATTGTTCATAGAAGAAAGCATTGTTGACTTGGATAGAAACAACAAAAGCAAGCAGGACTTTGTAGGCTGGGTGGCAATGGACTAAGCCAAGGCCTGAGGAGCCAAAGAACAATGATCCAGGCAGCTCTTGTCTTCTGCTGCCTTCTTAGACTTCTACAACATCAGACCCAACCAAGTTGTCTGTGTAGTGTGTAGGCCTGACCACTTCCTCGAAGGGAGAAAAAGTCCTTTTTCAAGACACCACCTACTGCTCCATTTGCAGGGAATGACGCGATTACAACTCCTGTATCCTCAGCAGTAAGAATAGAGCTCACACCCCTAATCATCACCTCTTAAGAGACAGTTTGAACATAGTCATTTAGCTGACACTGTTTACATCAGCCTGAACAGTCTTAGCTAGGGAACATACGGTGGTTTTTGGTCTTTAAGTATGATTTGTGAGGCTTACTTTTGTGAAGCCTTACTTTTAATTCAACATACTAATTGCTCTGCTACATCTTTAAGAGCAGGAACATTTCTCCGTTTTTAATGCCTTGAGTAAAAGACGCAGCGAGTTCTAAACATCACCAGGATTTAGAGGGTAATGGCATAAACAGATCATTAATAATCAACATAACCTCATAACAGGACCATGTTATAAAATCCTGTATTATGCATAACCAAAAATGTGGGGGTGAGGTGGTCCATAGTTAAGCATTAGATTCTTTTTGCATGGCAAATCTGGATAGGTCGAATCACAACAAACCAAACACATTCAGCTTGCTGTTTTCTTTATTTAAAAAAGAAAAAAATACATTTTTATTTAGTTAGATTCAACTTGACACTTGAACTGAAAAATCTAGAATATAACTATGTCAAGAATAATTACTGGGCAAGCCGTGTGTCTGAAGAGTTTAGCTTGTTATGTATAAAATTACGCATTTGTGCATGGGGGGGGGGGGAGAAGCAACTTTCTTCTCTCGGTTGACACCTGGTGGATAATCTAGGTAAAGTACCTAACCCTTGGGTAAAGGGTTGGTAACGAATACTACTGGTGTTTTTCTCCCCCTAGTGGTTGCAGCCGCGACTTTGCTAGAATGTCAAGTTTTGTTCAGTATAAGGTGACATTCAACATTAGACATTCACATAATAAGATTGAGCAAGTGGAGTTAAAAATGGGCACAATGAGAAATTACATTATTTTTTAAATTTTTATTTATTTATGTATGTATATCTGTGTGAGAGCATGCATTGCATGTTCTGGAACCTGCTAAGCCAGAAGATGGGTGGCCTCAGATTCCCTGATGCTGGGGTTATAGGTGTGAACTTGGCTATGTGGTTGCTGTGAACTGAACTCAGGTCCTCCAGAAGAGCAACAAGCACTTCTAACAGTAGAGTCAGTTCCCCATCTTCCTGTACAAACAATTCTTCACCAAGCTTACATTAACATCACTGAAGGCTGCTGAGTGACTGTGGTCTTGGTAAAATCTCTCCAGTTGATTCATTCATATATATATACTCTGAAAATTAAGGATCACTATTTAAGTGCATGAGAATTGCATCTGATGGAAAAGGGCCCTAGTATTACGTGTAGTTTGTGAAGTTTCTAGGAGGGGAATCACCCACACCCCTGTAGAGATCCCACTTCTATTTGACTGCTTGTTGTGTTTACTTTGCTATTTTTCTAATGTGACTTCCCCACACTTTAGTAATGGACCCACACTGAACCTTAACCAACATGTTTGCCTTGGCCCCTGTTTCCTTTTTAGATCTTGTTACATACTATTCTTCAAGTGTTTAAACAGGTATATTTGGTTCATTTTGCTTTCCCCTCCTAGTTATTGAAGCCACAGAAGCACGACAAACAAACAAACATGCTGGTGCCTCTAAATACTTGTTTGTATTTTCATTTCTAAAAGAAATGTTATGCTTAGACCAAATTTTGTATGTTATTTCTCCTGACTTTAATAACTTTGCATTTGCAAAATGTCTCTCCTGAGACAGCTGGAGATGCTGGCTGTGGTGTGCTATCTTGGGCTTCTCTGATGTTTCACTGGGCAGTATTGTGTTTTGCTTTAGATTTCAGCTATTCGTCTTCACACCAAGGCTCTTTCCTGCTGCAACCCAGCCTACGTTTCATATGCTTTCTCCTCCTACTCATCTGCTAAGTCTCCCCTCCTGTCAAGTACATCTTCTGCCCCCTTCATTGGCTTGGCTTGTTGTTGCCAATATGTAATTTAAAGGCAAGAGCCACCAAGAGGAATTGATTCCCAGTTTTGTATAGCAAATTCACATTACTGGCTGAAAGTCTGTATTGGGAAACTGTTGCCCTTCCAGTCGCCTATTGTTGATAATGAGGTTTATAAATGATCTATCAAGCCAGGCATGACTGGAGGGCCTGTAATCCTAGATTTGGAGTTGGGAATAGAGGCAGAAGTATCAGGAATTCAGGGCCAGACTTGGCCACCTGAGATCCCGTTCAAAACAAAACAAACAACAAAGATCAGACATAAAACAGTAGCAACCAATAAGACATACAAACAAAATATCAATAAATAATGTAACAAAACCCAAACTAGCCCTGAGGCCGCCACCTTTTCCACATGCTTAGTGTAGGTTTCGAGCCTCAGGTTAGTGGTACTCTCTGTTACTACCTACCCTCACTTACTGCCGCTGAGCATCTGACGGATGCTCCTGCACCATCAGCTCACTGCTCACTTTGCTGTTGTTCCTGTTTGGGGAGTTTAATTGGCTAGCTATGATTAAAAACAATCAAGAGAGTATCTGCACGGGAAAAGAGCAAGGTGAGGCCATTGAACTTTAAAAGTTGGTTGAGAACGTGCTACTTTCAGAAGCTTTTTTCAAGTGACCTTTTATTTCAGGATCAGGAAACAGATGGTGGCTCAAGTTGTGAAATAGCACATTTCATCTATGGCCTAGTAAATTCTCCTGCAGAATTGGCACTTGGACTTATGTCTATGTTTTTGTAATATAAACCTTTTGATTTTTGTAGCACCTGTTTAAACCAGCATATTTCATAGGAGAGAAGATGCATCAGAAATTCCTACTCAGGATTAACCTAACCTCAACCTAAAATACAGTCATGTATGTATTTTACTTGGGAGAATCTGTCTTTTAATACTTTATCATTTTGGACTTTGAAACACATGTGTCTGGCTGTCCACTTATCTGTGGGACACCTGCCCCCAAGAGTGATTCTTCCTCCTCCAGCTGCTATCAACTGCCTGCTCCCCAGGAAGAGATGGGGACTGGAGAGCACCTTTCCCATCTAGGCTGGGATTTTGTTTGGCTTGGTCTTGTGCAGGTAACATACAGTTTCCGTGAATTCATCAGTACTCTAGCCAGAAGACAGCATTTCACTCCCCCTCTGCCCTCCTTTGGCTCTATAAATGTTGATGCACCAGCTTTAAGTGTAAGTTCACTGTAAGGTTATAGAATTTTATGGGAAGATTTATTTTTTCAGCTAACCACACACAAAGAAAAATCACTTGAGACTGATGAATTAAAAATAAGTTCAGATCACCCTTATTTAAAAAGTGAATCCCTGGGACTGGAGAGATGGCTCAGAGGTTAAGAGCACTGGTTCTAGTTCCAGGGGACCTTGGTTCTATTCCTAGCAACCACATGGCAGCTCACAGCTGTCTGTAACTCAGTTCCAGGGGATCCAATACCCTCACACAGACACACCTGCAGTCAAAATACTAATTTGCATAAAATAAGTAAAGAAATAAAAAGGAAATCATTTTTTAAAGAGTGAATGCTACACCATGATACCCTTAACCATGGTGTAATATTCAACTTGGTTTTGAAAAATTAAGGACTTGTGCTGGATGGTTTTTGTCATCTTTACCCAAATCTACACATATTTAGGCAAAGGGAATCTTAGTTAAGAAAATGCTTTCATAAAGTCGGCCTGTAGACGAGTATGTAGGGCATTTTCTTAACAAGTTATATGGGAATCCCAGCTCTGGGGGAGGAGGGGCATACTTGGAAGATGGTCCTGGGCATTATACAGGACAGGATGAGTAAGTCATGGAGAGCTGGCCATGAGCAGCTTCCTTCATGGTCACTGACTTAGATTCTGCACCCAGCTTCCTGTCTTGAGTTCCTGCTCTGGCTTTACTCAGCACTGGACTATGACTTGGAAGTCAATTAACCCTTTCTTCTCCAAGTTCCTTTTAGTCATGGTCTTTATCACTGCAATAGAAAATACAGGAAGACAGGATTTGCTATGGATTTTTTTTTTTTTTTTTGGTTTTCTTTTAGAAGGTTTCTACTTTATGACTTTTATGCATGATTTTCTAGTTGTTCTGAGTACTGAATCAGTACAAAGAAAGTACAATTCAGTACAAAGGAAGTCTCAGAAATGCCCACCAGAGACTTTGTTCTCTGGCTAAGTCTCATGATGAGCATTTTGAACAAGCATAGCAAGCTTAGAAAGGAACAATATAAGAAATACATGGTTTAAACATTAAAGGGCACCAGGACATAGAATAGAGCTGAATCCCTTCCAGATGAAGGGAGTAGGACTTTGCAGCAAGATCCCACCCAGTTAAGTTTGGGTCCAGATATGGTGGTACACTCTATTATTCTCTGAGTTCAAGGCCAGACTGAGACAGAGCAAGTACCAGGTGAAGAAAAAAGCTTAAGTCCAGACGTGGTGGTACATATCTTTAATCCCAGGAGATAGAGCCATGCAAATCTCTGAGTTCAAGGTCAATCTACAGAGCAAGTTCCAGGACAGCCAAGCTTAGGCAGTGAGGGAGTTGGAAAACAGAAATCTAGTGCTAGAATAAGGGGAGGCATGTTCTAGCTCCAGCAAGCAACAGAATAGGGCAGCTTCAGCCATGTGGCTCTGGCTTTAGAGTCAAGAATAGAAGGGACCACTGGGACAGTTGATGCTGGTTAGCTAGAGCTAAGAAATTAGTGGTGATTAAGAAGAGACCAGCATCACTGAGATGAAATCTTCTGGGAAGTATTTTCTGAGAGCTCAAAGAAACTATGTTCCAGAGATAGCCAAGGTTGTACCTCATGCTGCAGTTGTACTTGGTAATGTGTAAGAGTCACCCAGGTGGTACTGGTTTTGAAGGCATGAAAGGATCATGAAGAGCAGTTGAGTCTTGGCACTGTGAGAGGCCATGGAAGGCCATTGGTGAAGGTGCAGCATCAGTTGCAGTTGATGGGACAGAACTGAAGTTGTCATGCAAGGAATTTGAAGCTTGGCACTAGGAAGAGAGCCTATGAGAGAGGTTATTGGTGAAGCTTAGTTGCAGCTGAAGACCTCAATGAACTGGAGATGCCAGTACCATCTGATGATCACCAAGAACAGCAGCAGCAGTGGAGTGGATCAACCTGAGCTTAGAGTGCTACAGAGGGCAGAGTTGGAGAAGTGACCAGCCCTTTAGAGGAGACCAGATCATATGTGGATCTCGGACATTCGACCAAGAAGCTGTAATGTTGAAGTTGCCTTGGAGACTCCAAGATGTTTGAGATGCCAGAGCCATGGGCTATCTGCTGAGGAATACTGCTAACAGGGAGTGGAACCAACCCAGGAGAAAGAAGTTTTTTGCTGTCAACAAAGATGAAAAAGGAGTTGAAGATTTGAAGACAGCTTTGATATCAGACATGGAAATGCAGAAATTGGAGATTGCCCAGCTGGTTTCCTGTCTTGCTTTGGGGCATTACAGTGAAGTGATTGGATGTATCTCAGAAAAGACTTGGAACATTGGACTTTTAACCTTGTTGAGACTGCTGTAGACTATGGGGACTCTGGAAGTTGGGCTAAATGTATTTTGCATTATGCTATGTTAAGGTGTGGCCCTCATAGACTCATAAGCTTGAACAAGCCTGTCGGGGCCAGGGAGTGGAATGTGTTGGTTTGTATATGCTTGGGCCAGGGAGTGACATTATTAGGAAGTGTGGCCATGTTGGAGTAGGTGTGTCAAAAGGTGTGGCTTTAATACCCTAGTCCTAGCTGCCTGGGGGTGAGTATTCTGCTAGTAGCCTTCAGATGAAGACATAGAACTCTCAGCTCGCCTGCACCATGCCTGCCTGGATGCTGCCATGCTCCTCCTGCCTTGATACTGGACTGAATCTCCTGAACCTGTAAACTAGTCCCAATTAAATAGCATCCTTTTAAGAGTTGCCTTGGTGATGGTGTCTGTTCACAGCAGTAAACCCCTAACTAAGACAGGGATAATGTCCATTTAACAAAATGGTAGTAGAAGATTCATCCCTGGAGCCTGGGTACTCCCCAACCACGGGTGCTAGGCCAGATTTACAGCACCACTCATTTTTTCTCTTCAATGGAGTTGTGTCCCGCGCTACGGTCTCGCCAGCAAGAACGACGCGGCACACATAGGATCCTTCTGCAGTAAAGCTTTAATGCATCTTGAGAGGGAGAGCATAAGCTTGCCACGAGTGGAGACCCAGAACAATAGAACACTCGCCCTTTATATGGGTCACAGCGCTTGCCTGGGACATGGAGCTTCCCCATTGGCTCCCGCACACCAGGCCAGATGCCGCCACGAGAGAGGCTGAGATTCTGAAGTGGAAAATTACCAGGTGCATGCGCACTAGCCTGTTTACAACTTGTCCTCGGCCGAATGTAGGCGCCATCTTGTAATGGCGGATGTGGGTGCTCAGGCGGCTCCCAACAGAGTTGAGCTTGAAATCTAATCAGAGAACAGAGGGTTATCCCCATACTTTGTGTGCCACTGTTAAACTCATGAGTCTCTCTTACCACGGTGGTCACTCTCACACAGGTACCATTGTACGCTGATCATATTCTTCATGCTATCACCCTCTCAAGTCCACTGAGCACAATGAGTCCTGCTCATTTCCCTCTACATCCTCCAATAGTACATATCTTTTTTCTTTTAAATCTAGATTATATTTGTCTGAGTCTGACTTATTTTGCTTAACATATGCTCCTAATTTCCATCCATTTTCTATAAATGACAATTTATCAAAACAAAACACACGGAAGCACAGTTCAACACCACTGGTGAACTGTTTTTATTAAAACACCTTTGTTTATAAGCACAGTGGGATGATTAAAAACATAGATTTTTCCAATAACACTTTTGAAAGACCTTCATCACGAAAGTTGGTGTTAATAGACACTTGATAATATTAAGCCTTATAGTTTCTTTAACAAAGATTTAAACAAAAAAAAAATTAGGTTGTGGCTTAGAGATGAAGGTGATTTTGGGCATCCCCCAGTGACAGACACGGTGATTGTCTCCTGAAGCAGTACTGTCTTCAGACATTCTCCACAGAATTCTTTCTGAGTGACTCCTGTTAAGGACTCAATAACGGACTAGGTTAATTAGAGATTAAGTAATTCTACCTTACATTAATCATCCTCCTGCCAGAATAAATTAACCTCTTTAATTCCCATTTTCTGGAATTCCCAATGTCCATAGATACCATTCTTTAGGCATTTGATAGTCTCATAAATTTAAAACTCATTTGAACTTTGAAATGCTAATAATTATTAGGATTATTAAACTTAATAATCACAGGGATTTTCTCAGAACATGGAAGATAAGCATAAATCATGGAAGATAAGCATAATTCTAGCCCCTTAAAGGCTTGTTTCTTCTACTGGAATGATCTGGAAACTGTTTTCTCCTTCTTTTCTTGATGTAGCATGGGAGTTAACTGTAGACTTTAAGTTCAAGAAAGAAAATGGAGTAGACCCCCCAATGGACTCTGGAGTGTTGCTGGGGTGCTTGGTGTCAGGATTGGGTTGAAATAAGAGCAAGAGTTTACATTCCTTCACCAGTGTTAACTTTTTCCTACGATCCCACCATTGTTTTCCCCAGTTTATTTCTGTATTCTTGCTGGAAATGAAGATGTGTGAGAAGAGCTTCTGACCACTTTCAGTACCACAGTTCTGTAATTGGTTCAGGGAGCAGATGAGCATGTCAGTCCATCAAGGAACAGAGAGCAAGTGGGCTTCGTGATTGAGATTCAGAAACCCCAAGCACATAAACTAAAAAAATAAATTGATTAGTGGTATTAGTTCATTTGTATTTTGCAAAGCAAAATAACACAGTGGATTTTATTGGAGGTAGTTTGGGAAATGGTCAAACATTTGGCTTTAATTAGAAAGGCTGGAGAATACATTCAGAACTAGGTTCCATCCGGTAGGCAGGCTTTGTTTATCTTTCTTGTCTTGAATTTGAGCCCAAAATCTTCAGTTTTGACTTCTTTTTAAATGTCTCTCCAAATTTGGGCAGAGCCTTTGAAACCTACTTTGAGGTAGATGCCACTTAGTTCATCATTAATTCTGAGGATATTTGGTACTTGGATCTCAGTTGGAATTGAGTTGGAACTTACCAACATAGAGAGGATCTGCGCGAACAGGACTGTTTGTGGAGGCAGGGGTGTACGGAGGAGCTAGTGGCTACATCCTCGAGGTGAAGGAAATCTTCATGAGGTTCTATTGATAAATGACATACATGTTTTGAAACCGTACTTTATAAATTTGTTTGGGTACCTTCTTTATAACTTGGAAAAACAAATTGCCCTTCAAGGTACAGGCTTTGGAATCTTTCCCTAAGGAGTTTAAAAACATAACTGAGGGAAAGCTAAGTTGTGCGTTCCTTAGGAGAAGGATGGAATGTGGGATTTGGGGGCATACTGGAAGGCTCCATTTTTCTGTATTTATTTATTTATTTGTTTGCTTATTTGCCTTCTGAACCCAGACCCTTGCTATGTAGCCCAGGCAGTCCCAGGGCTCTGAATCCCCTGCCTTACATCTATAACCACACCCAGTCGGGCTCCATTCTCTAAGGTGGAAAGACACACCACTTCTTGGCTAACAAACCACTTTGAAAGCCAAAAATGTCAGATGATCAACTTTCAAAATTAATCGTTAAAATTAGTGTTCGTGTCACATGTTTCATTACAAGTGTAAATGTGGGACAGAAAGTCTCCAGAGTCAGGGTCCCTCAGTGCTCACCTGTCCTTGCCAGAGCCATTGCTGTTGCTTTCCTAGGTGCTTGCTCCAGCACCCTTTATGCAAAGAGAAGCAAGATGGCCTGCTTGCTATTTTTCTCCTTTTCTTTACTGTGATATTGAATTACTCCATCATATGTGCTAGCTTTACTTTAAAATTGTCACTACATTATTATATATATCATAAACTAGTTTCGTTGCTAATTATAACTTGATGATTGCACATATTTATGGTACACATTGTGATGTTTTGATAAGGATATTCAATGTGTACTCATTAAATCAAAGCAATCAGCATTTCTAATTACTCATCATTTCTGCTTTGGCTTTTCCAGATATGTATTTTGGGTATCTTGCCTTTTATTATTTTTTAATTTAATTTTTTTTGCTCAGTCACTTTTTGTCCCCCTCGCTGTCTTTTATTGTCTTAAATCCATTTTTCTTGTCTCATTCTATCCTGTATACCATACTGGCTTTCAAATATGGCTTTTCATATCTTTATTATGATAATCCTTTTATGAGTAACCTGAGACAAATGCCTGGTAGTAGGATGCATGCCGTTGTAACTTTGAAAGCCACAGCCACCTCCTCGTTAAAGAACTGCACGATGGTATAGTCCCACAGGAGTAAATGAAAGTGCCAAGCTCTTGCATTTCCACGGATGATTTCTTCCCTCTCCTTCCTTCTCTCTGTCCTCCCCCTTTCTTTCCCTATGCCCTCATTTATTCTCTCTCTCTCTCTCCCTTTCTCTCTCTCTCTCTCCTTGTTTCAGTTCAAACTTTTGGAAACGGTTGCAATGCAAACATTACATGAAACCACACCCTGCTTCAACCACTAATGAATAACTTGACAACCTATTATGTCTGTACCCCGGAATATGGCAGGTCACCTTTCTTACAGGATATTTCTTACTTAACTGTAGCAAAGCGTCTGTGGTGTTTGAATAAGAATGGCCCCCATGGACTCATACGTGAATGCTTGCGGAGTGGCATGAGGAGGTATGACCTTGTTGGAGTGGGGTGGTCTTGTTAGAGGAAGTGTCACTGTGGTGGACTTTGAGGCTTCAAATGCCCAAACTAGGCACAGTCTCTCTCTCTCCCTGCTGCCCTCTGACCCAGATGTAGACTCTTGGCTCCTTTTCTAGTGCCATGCTTCCTACCATAACGATAATGGACTCATTCTCTAAACCTGCAAGCCAATCCCAGTTAAATTATTTCCTTTACAGGAGTTCTTGTGATCATGGTGTCTCTTCATAGAAGAGAGATGAAGTAACCTTTAACACATGACTTCAATTCCATGCGTAAAAGAGAAAAACGAACCTTAGCAACACCATTGTACACAACTCAGACCGACATAAAATTACAAAATTTAGCCAAAGTGCTGGTGAAAGGAGGAAGAAAAATTTACACTGTTGGTGAGAGACTGTCCCAAGCGTTAATATGGAAGGTAGCAATGGTCTCATATATGTGCATAAGAAGGTGACCATAGCACTGTTCAGAGGACAATTACAGAAAAAATATGTAATTGTAAAATCATAGGACAAAGAATAATGTGTAGTATAAAAAACTACATAGCTCAGACCAACCTGTGGCTAAACCCCAATATCATGTTGACTAAGACTAGAAACATGGACAAAAATAAGGATAGTATAATATTATAGGTGTGCAAACGTTAACATAAGACAAACAATATTGCATATAGTTTATGGACACTTGCATGAGTAGTAAAGATACAACATACAAGGCAGTGGTAATCACCGAATTGAGGTAGTGTTTGTCTCTGCCATGTCAGGGTGTATGCGGAGAAATACAGAAGCCCTGCCTATGTCCTATGCTGTAAGCTTGTGCTGGATATGTGGGTTTCTTTATTATCATTCTCCTTACAGTTTGATAGACTTAAGTGGTTTATGAGAGAGCAGCGGAGTGGGGAAACACATGGATTCTCAGCACTAAGGCTGAGGCAGGAGGGTCAGATATCTCAGGCCAGCCTGGGTTATACAAGAAAACTCCCAATGAAGCAAAAGATCAGAGTTGAAGAGAGATGGCTCAACAGTTAAGAAACTGGCTGCTTTTCCAGAGGACCACGGTTCAAGTCCCAGCACCCACATGGCAGCTCACAACTGTCTGTAAGTCCAGTTTCAGGGATCTAACAGCCTTACACTGACATATATGCAGGCAAAACACCAATACACATAAAATAAAATTAAGTAAGTTATTAAAAGATGAAATTAACAAATCTCTATCTGCAGCAAAGTAGGACAGCAGGGGCACAATTCACTGATGCTGTTGCTTAAAAATGTTAGCTAATGGCATTTTCCACCACGGTGGTGGTCAGATCGGTGTGCTTGATAACCGGCTGTGTCTTTACTGATCTGCATAGGCTATACCACTTGTCTATTTACAGCCCCGAAGCACACCATATACGAAGAAATGTGGTTTTGGCCTGGGGAGATGGCTCTGGAGTGTCAGGTGGGTTTGGTTGGCCACCTTCTGTAATTTCAGCCTTGGAAGGCAGAGATAGGAGATCCCTGGATCGAACTGACTAGTGAGACTAGCTTTGGATTTGATTCAAAGACCCTCTGGCAAAGAATAACATGGAAGAATCCATAAAGAAGAGCCCTGGAAGATGTCAACTGTGGGCTTCTTTATACAGGTGTACACATGAACATGATCACCCACATACACATGTGTCTACCTACCTGCCAGCAGACATATGTACACATTCACACCACACACATGCACATGAAAAGAAAAAGGGGAAATAAAAGACACATTTTGCAAGGTCATTCAATGCAAAAGTGCTTTATCTGCTGGGCAGTGGTGGCGCACGCCTTTAATCCCAGCACTTGGGAGGCAGAGACAGGCAGATTTCTGAGTTCAAGACCAGCCTGGTCTACAGAGTGAGTTCCAGGACATCCAGGGCTACACAAAGAAACCCTGTCTCGAAAAACCAAAAAAAAAAAAAAAGAAAAAAAAAAAGCTTTATCTACCCCCTCCCGGAAAAACAAAGTACTCTGTTACGTCAAAGAAAATTACTAAGTTATTTAGGATATAGCTACTTGGGAATAAAAATGTTCTTAGTGACAATAACTTTAGTTCTCTAGTATCAGTAACACTTTTTCCCAGAGTACACATAACCAAACATTTATTGCTTAAGTAGTATTCCTTCCCCGTGTGGTTGAATGAGTCATAACACATAAAAATCTAAGTGTGACCACTGTTACGTAAGCAAGACTTACTTGCTATACTGCCGAGGGCTTAAGTCCTCCAGATGAAGGGTTAAGTGACAGCCCTGCCAAGATGGGATGCTCAAATGGTTTTTCTCATTGCTCAGTGATGGGTTTGTTTGTAGAACATGTTCAACATCTATGAAACATTTTGATGTATCAGAAATTTAAGAACACTGATTTCTATACAACTCATTAAAAGAAAAAAAAGACAGCCTATTTTAGCCCCCTCTGCCCCTCCCCATTAGTGTTGTGATTTGTATGCGTGCTTGTTCTTGTGTCCTTAACCCAGGACCCCTGACTTTCTGGGTTACTGTAGAGTCATGTTTGAAATTCTTTTTCTGGCTTTTCTCTCTCATCCACCCCCAAGTTCAAGGCAACTCTCTACTTAAGGATGTACAATAGGGACTGGTTGGAACTGGATGAAATTTCTCAGCTTCGCTTTGAGGACTCTCTGTCTCTGTCACTAGTCAAAAGTTGAACTTTGTATTTTCAGGTAATTACACACAAAGGTTGGCTTGTCACAGTTTTTACTGGCCCACAGTGCAGTGGTCAAAATATGGCTATAAGTCATGTTTTAGTTTTGAGACTGTTTTCCCCGTTTCCTGTGATTAAAAAGGGACCGTGGTAGTTGACGGTAGAACTTACCTTAAAGACCTTTCTTGGTAAAAGTGGGACTTGGCATCCGTGAAAGCTGTGTTCTTCCCACGCCCCGGTCTTCCAAACTCTCCCTTGCACAGTTCTCTCTCACTCTCTTCAAAACTTAGTGATCTGGTCACATGCCTAGTGCCTTTATACTCAGCCATCTTGATTTCCCCTACCCACGGCACAGTCTTTCTGTTGTCTGTCTTTACCTCCTCTGACTCCACACCAAACCAGTTCTTTAGTTTACTCTTCGTTTTTTAAAAAATTATGTGTACCTGTGTATGAACACAAGTGTGTGCATGCTTGTGTGTGTGTGTGTGTGTGTGTGTGAGTGTGTGTGCTTGCCTATGATGGATGGTGGCAGTGTGAAGACGGGAAGAAGGCAACACTGTGGAGTTGCTTCTCTCCTTCCAGGTCCCAGGAGTGCACTACAGTCTTTTCACCTGTCAAGCCACCTTGTTGGCCCTCTGATTTTATTTTTTGATGGTTTCTAGTTTAATTGATTGAAAATGTCAACTAGTATTGCTTCAACATATTCTATTTTTTATCTTTAAAAATTAAAGAAGAAACTAAAGTTGAGATAAAGTATGAAAACTCAAAATTTCAGAGTGTCTCCAAAACAACCATTACAAGCAGATTTACAACCCACAGCTCCGAATCTGGCCAGTGGAAAGTACCCAAGGATGCTCTGAAAAGAACATTTTCATGTCTCATAGATAGAACTAAAATACTCCTCTCTTTTATGGCAACCCTTGATTATTCCAGTTTTTATACTGATCTATTGAATTTGAAATAAAATTCCCCATTTGCTTCCTTAAGCTTATGGGTCTGTTTGCTAAGAAGTAAGTTCTCAATAGAATAGATTAAAACAGAAACAGCAGCCAAGAATCTGGTTGAGAATCCATAAAGAAGTCTTAGCACACAGGAAATGGTTTCTCATGATTCAAGGTGATTGTACAGGTAAATTTGAAAGTCAAAACCCAGCAGTCTGAAACTCCAGTTTGAGATCTGACACCCTTTTCTGACCTCTGTAGGCACCAGGCATGTATGTGGTATATACGTACATATGTACGTATGTTCAGGCAATACACTCACTTCCGTTTTTTTTTTTTTTAAAAAAGTCAAAACAAAGCAAACAAAAGATTCAAACGACATCTGGTGCTTCTGGAATGTGGGATGAAGTCTGCCTAAGCATTTCTGAGGACTTGGCGCCACCTGCTGGCTGAACATCAAGTTCCCCTTTGGAGGTTTATTCATTTTTTCTCCCTATGATTTTGACAAAGGAAGTACTTCTTTTTAGTCATAAGTTCTAATGAACATCATTAAGTAAACAAGTGAAATTATTCAAAATATTACTCTCAGGAACATTTACAAGTCCCAAAGGCAGATTAAAGCAAGTATAGTTACAGGACAGATTCAACATTTGTTTTTCATTCTTGAGAGTGGAACTTACACAGAAACGACACCTTTTCTTTAATATAAAAGAGTACTTTCTAATTAAAGGGACATTAGGTTCTTAACTAAGAAGTATTTATGAGACTGAGTTGGGGGTGTATGTGCATATACGAACATTTAACTAATCAGTTAATAGAATCTTCCAGATCTAGCTCAGGTTCGTCTGGACCTCTCAATCCCTTTGCTCTGCCCTCCTCGGAGCCAAGATGACAGAGTCCTAGCAACCTGCGCCTATGTGTACACTGTAGCATCATCGGACATGGTTTTGTCAATTAAATGCACCATGCATGGATAAAGTGGGTGGGCATCTTGCACCCAGAACAAAATCTCTGACTTTCAGCAGCCGGCCTCTATCACCTTCTGACTACAGCCCTCTAAAGTGGGCACACCTGTCCCAGCTCAGAAACGGAAGAAATAGCTAAGATAGTGAAGACATTAACACTAACGTTTTAGGAAAAGACTGAGGGTGTTTGAACCACAGCAAGCTGCTCAAGTAATGCTGTAGCTCGAGTTGTTATGTTGGTATTAGTTAGACTAGGCGGGTCTTTTATTTTTGGCTTGAGGCAGTTACCAGAAGCCAAGACTCCGAGATTAAACTCTACTTGCACTATATCTAAAGGTTCTTTTGTTTTGAAAGTTTAGATTTTATTTTTATGACAATTTCATACATGTATACGAAGATATTCACATCATTACCCTCTCTTTAATCCCCTCATCCTCCTGATAGCTTTCTTTCTTTATTTATAGCCAATAGAAAGTGTTTATTAGTCAGCTTGCAACTACACTGGGTGTTTGGGATCCCAGTGCAGCAGCAAGCCTTTCCCAGGTGAGCTTTAAAGCACAAACACTGTGCTCTGGGTTGACATTCTTCCATTAACAAGAACAGTTAGCCAGAAGTGAAACGAGAGAAGCTAAAATGTCAAGGTTAGTACATTTAAAGACTTGTAGAGTCCATCTCCAGTGGAAAGACAGGGCATCAAGAAGAGCAGATTTTTAAGATGAATTTAATCTGCTGTTAGGGCAGCTTGGGGTATTAGTTTATTTGGGTTTTTAGATGCACAAGTCATTGCTCACGTAACTCCAGCAAACAGCAGTAGATTAATAGGGGGAACAAACTATTTTTCAAAACACTAGGGTCATTTTTGTATTAGACTGGTTATTAAACGTTGTCATCTGACACGCTTAAAATTGAATCTTATTTCTCCTGTGATTTTCAAAATGTTTGGTAAACATTTTTATAAATTAAAAACATCTTTCACCTATTGTGGCCTGTCTTAGGATTTTACTGCTGTGAACAGATACCATGACCAACACGACTATTATAAAGGACAACATTTAATTGGAGCTGGCTTACAGGTTCAGAGTTTCATTCCATTGTTGTCAAGGTGGGAGCATGGCAGTGTCCAGGCAGGCATGGTGCAGGAGGAGCGGAGTTCTACATCTTCATCTGAAGGCTCCCTGGCTCCCATAAGCTTGTCCAAACACCTGAGTCTATGGGTGCTATACCTAAACACAGCGTAAAGCAAGAATATGTTTAGGCCAACTTCAAAAGTCTTGAAAGCTTATAGCAGTCTCAACAATGTTAAAAGTCCAAAGTTTAAAGTCTCTTCTGACACTCACCCAATCATTTAACTGTAATTCCCAAAGCAAGACAGGAAACCAGCTGTGCAAACTCCAAACTCTGCATGTCCATGTCTGATGTCAAAGGCATCTTCAAATCGCTAACTCCTTTTACATCTTTGTTGACAGCAACAAACTTCTTTCTCCTGAGCTGGTTTCACTTTTTGTTAGCAGCTTCCCTCAGCAGACAGCCCATGGCTCTCCTCAGCAGACAGCGCATGGCTCTCCTCGGCAGACAGCCCATGGCTCTCCTCGGCAGACAGC
>JADRCH010000260.1:93334-107679 GCA_019843965.1 Rhynchomys soricoides
CCCATGGCTCTCCTCGGCAGACAGCCCATGGCTCTCCTCGGCAGACAACCCATGGCTCTGGCATCTCAACAATCTTGGGGTCTCCCAGGCAACTTCAACATTACAGCTTCTTGTTTCAGAGTCTGGGATCCACACGTGATCTTCTGGGCTCCTCCAAAGGGCTGGTGTCACTTCTCCAGCTCAGCCCACTGTAGAACTCTAAGCTCAGGTTGATCCACTCCTCTGCTGCTGCTGTTCTTGGTGATCATTCCATATCCAGTATACTGGGGTCTTCAACTGCAACTAGACTTCACCAATAGCCTCTCCTAGGCTCTCTTCATGGTGCCAAGCCTCAACTCCTTTGCATGACCCCTTCAGCCCTGGGCCATCAACTGCACCTGAGGCTGCACCTTCACCAGTGGGCTTCCATGGCCTCTCACAGTGCCAAGCCTCAGCTGCTCTTCATGACACCTTCATGCCTTCAAAACCAGTACCACCTGGGCGACTCTTACACATTACCAAGTACAACTGCAGCATGAGGTACAACCTTGGCTATCTATCTCTGGAACACAGCTTCTTTGTGCTCTCAGCAAACACTCCAAGAGGATTTCACCTCAGTGATGCTGGTCTCTTCTCAATCACCACTAATTTCTTACTCCATCTAACCTGCCTCAATTGTCCCAGTGGTCCATTCTATTCTTGACTCTAAAGCCAGAGCCACTTGGCCAAAGCAGCCGAGTTCTGCTGCTTCCTGGGGCTGGAACATGACCCCTTTGCTCATTACATTATCTCTTGTTTTCCAACTCCTTCAGAACTGTCTAAACTTGGCTGCCCTGGAACTTGCTCTGTAGAATGACCTTGAACTCAGAGATCTGCCTGGCTCTGTCTCCTGAATGCTGGGATTAAAGGTGTGTACTGCCATGCCTGGATTTAAGCTTTTCTTTACCTACAACCTGCTCTGTCCTAGGCTGGCCTTGAACTCAAAGAACTGTTTGCCTTTGCCTACTGGGATTAAAGGCCTGTACTACTGTACCTGGACCTAAAGTTAGCTAGGTGGGATCTTGCCACAAGGTTACCTCTTGCTTAATTCAATTTAATATTCTTGAACACAGGATTCAGCTCCACTTTACGTCCTGGTGCCCTTTTAATTCTTGAACCCTATGTTTTATAATTTTCCTTTCTCAGCTTGCTCTACTTGTTTAAAATCCTCTTCATGAGACTTGACCAGAGAACAAAGCCTATGATGGGCTTTTTTGAGACTTCCTTTGTCAATACAATTAATCTGAGTCTTTTCACCTTAGCCTCAGGCAGACTCTTCATACAAGAGCATAAAGTAGCCACATTCTTCACCAAAATATCACAAAGACAGTCTCTAGGCCACATATTGAAATTCTCCACTGAAATCTCTTGGGCCATGTCTGCACAATTCAAATCACTCTCAGTAACAAAGTCTTCTATATTTCTACTAGGATAGCCCATTAAGCTCCATTTAAAGTATTCCACAGCTTTCCAAATCCAAAGTCCCCAAATGAATGTCATTCTTCCAAACAAAAGCAGTGACATGCCTAGCACAACAATACCCCACACCTGGTACCAACTTCTGTCTTAGTTAGGGTTTTACTTCTGTGAACAGACATCATAACCAAGACAACACTTGTAAAGACAACATTTAACTATGTCTGGCTTACAGGTTCAGAGGTTCAGTCCATTATCATCAAGGCGGAAACATGGTGGCATCCAGGCAGGCATGGCTCAGGAGGAGCTGAGAGTTCTACATCTTCATCTGAAGGCTGCTAGCAGAAGACTGGCTTCCAGGCAGCTAGGATGGGGGTTTTATAGCCCACACCCACAGTGACACACCTACTCCAGCAAGGCCACACCTTCTAATAATGCCACAGTCTGGCCAGAGTCAACCAATCCCTTGTCTTTGCATGGTTATAAATTTAATACTGGCTCTTTTCATTTTTAAATTGTTGGAAAAAGAATGATGAAAGAACAGTAACATAAATACAAGATTGCATAAAGTTCATATTTTGGTGTGCACAAAAAGTTACTGAAACACAGCCATTCTTCCTTTGTGTGCTGTCTAAGGTTGCTTTTGAACTATAGTGGCATCGTTAGTGGCTAATCCTGACATATTTACTTCTGCATCTTTATGAAGAATGTATACCTAATCCTGGTCTAATATGCAAGGACAATAATGGCTCATACCCCCTCAGGTTCAACCCTTAACGAGTGGGCAGATACTTCAGCCCTCTTGCTCCTGGCAATTCCAACACTGTATCTAGTACTAAGTTTGAATGTCAGTGGTGACTGCCTTGACCACACAAAATTTGACGTTTTCTTTTGTGGCCTGCCTTGGATCTCCTCCCTAAAAGCTATTGTCACTGAAATCTAGGTTGGATAGTGTGCTGCTGCGCAAAGTCCAAGCTCAGATAAATATGGGTTAAGTCCCACATCAATTGTTTATGGTGTCACTTTGATGTATAAGCTACCCAGGTATGATGAAGCATTTATAACCAAACATAGGGCCACTTTTCCTGACTAATATAAGAAAGACAGGTTTTATTAATTGAGAGTTTTATTCTATATGACATTTATTAGCCAAATTTATCACAAAAGATGCAGTTTGATAATTTTTTTACATTCTGAACATAAGTGCTTATTCCAGGAGAATGATTCTTGAAGTACTGAATCAATCTTTCACACTGCAAAATCAACCTTTCATCTATTGTAAAATTTATATTTTCTTATTTAATACCAGAAAAAGATTTTTTATCTTTCTCTTCAGAAAATTTCTGCTCAATTTTTACTTTGCATCAATAATAGACAGGGAAATGAAGCCCAGAATAATAAAAGGTAGCCAAGATAACATTGCCATATGCTAATTATCTATAGTTCCTTAATAATTAAGAGGGAGTATCTCAGAATGTGAAAAGCATTCATGTTTCATTTATTTATTTATTTCTTCATTCATTCCCTTTACATCCTGGTCACAGCCCCTCTTCCCACTCTCTTCCCAGTCCCACGCATTACCCCATCTCCTTCTCCTCAGATAAGGGGAGCCCCTCTTGGGTATCCCCCCACCCTGGGGGGACCTAGACCTAGCAGGTCTAGGCACACCCTTTCCTACTGAAGCCGAATCAGTTAGTCCAAGTAGGGGGCAAGGGGATCCAGTGGCAGGGAACAGAGTCAGAGACAGCCCCCGCTCCACTTGTTAGAAGACCTACATGAAGACCAAGCTGCACACTCGCTATAAATGTGTAGGGGGTCTAGGTCCAGCTCCTGCATTCTCCCTGGTTGGTGGCCCAGGCTCTGTGAGCCCGCATGCTCCCAGGTTAGTTGACTCTGTGGGTCTTCTTGTGGTGTCCTGGACACCCCCACTCTTCCACAACACTCCAGCTCTGCCTGATGTTTGGCTGTGGGTCTCTGCATCCATCTTCTTCCATCAGCTGCTGGATAAAACCTGTCAGGAGACAGCTATACTAGGCTCCTGTCTGCAGGCACAGCAGAGTATCACTAATAGTGTCAGGGGCTGGCTTTCTCACATAGAATTGGTCTCAAGTTGGGGCAGTCACTGGTTGGCTAGTCCCTCGGGCTCTGTTTCATCTTTTTTATCTTGTAGGCAAGACAAATTTTGAGTTCAAGGTTTTGTGGGTAGATTCCTAACCCCTCCTCTGGAAATCCTGTCTGGCTACAGAAGGTGGCCATTTCAGTCTCTATATCCCCTCTGGTAGGAAATCTAAGCTAGGACCAACCCCATTGACTCCGAGTGTTTTCTCCCATCCCGAGCCTCTAGCTAGTCACCAGAGATGCTTCTCTCATTTCCATTCTCTCTCCCAAGTCTCTCTCACATCCTTTTCTCCCCAAACTCTACCACCATCCCCATTTCCCTCCTCACTTCTTCCCCTACCCAGTTCTTTCTCTCCATCCACCTCAGATGACTATTTAGTTTTCCCTTCTGAGTGAGATTTCTGCATTCTCCCTTGGGATCTACTTATTACCCAGGTTCCTTAGGCCTGTGGACTGTAGCAGAGTTGTCCTGCATTTTATGCCTAGTGTCCACTTATTTTTTTAATACTTTTATTTGTTTTACAGTACAGCCATTGTCCTCCAACCAGTTCCCCCTCCCACAGTTCCTCATCCCATTCTTCTTCCTCCTGTCTCAAAGAGGATGTCCTTCCCACAGGCCTCCCCACTCCTTGGGGCCTCAAGTCTCTCAAGGGTTAGGCTTGCTGTCTTCTCCCACTGAGGCCATGGACCAGCTAGTGTATGCTGTCTGGTTGGTGGCTCAGTGTCTGAGAGACTTCAGAGGTCTGGGTTAGTTAAGAGTGCTGATCTTCCTATGGGATTGCCTCTTCTTCAGCTTCTTCCGGCCTTTCCCAAATTCAACCTCAGGGGTCCCTGACTTCAGTCCAATGGTTGGGTGTAAGTATCTGCATCTTTCACAGTCAGCTGCTTGTGGGCCTCAGAGGGCAACCATGCTAGGCTCCTGTATGTAAGCACACCATAGCATCAGTAATAGTGTCAGGCCTTGGTGCCTCCCCTTGAGATAGATTCCAATTTGGGCCAGTCACTGGACTACCTTTTCCTCAGTCTTTTCTCCATTTTTGTCCCTGCAGTTCTTTTAGACAGGAACAATTCTGGGTCAGAGTTTTTGACTGTGGGATGGCAACTACATTCCTACACTTGATACCCTGCTTTCTACTGGAGGTGGGCCCTACAAGTTCCCTCTCTCCATTGTTGGGCATTTCATCTAAGATCTCTTCCTTTGAGTCTTGTGAGTCTCTCACATCTCAGGTCTCTGGTACTTTCTAGATGGTCACCCCACCTCCTCCCCCCAGGGTTGCATATTCCCATTCATTCTGCTGACCCTCAGGGCTTCTCTCCTGTCTCACCCCCATACTTGATCATGTTCCATTTTTCCCCTCCTCATTCCTTCTCCCACTCAGGTCCCTCCCTCCTTCTGCCTCCCATGATTATTTTCTTCTCCCTCCCAGGTGGGATTGAAGCATCCTCACGTGGGCTCTTCTGCTTGTTAGCCTTCTTGAGTTCTGTGGATTGTATCCTGTGTATTCTGTACTTTTTGACTAACATACACTTATTAGTGAGTACATACTATGCATGTCCTTTTGGGCCTGAGTTACCTCACTCAGGATGATATTTTCTAGTTCCATCTATTTACCTGAAAAACTCATTATGTCCTTATTTTTAAAAGCTTAGTAGTATTCCACTGTGTAATGGACCACATTTTCTGTATCTATTCTTCATTTGTGGGACATCTGGGTTGTTTCCAGCTTCTGACCATGATAGAAAAGGCCACTGTGAACATAGTGGAGCACATTCTCCTGTGGTATGGTGGGGCATCATTTGGGTATTTGCCCAAGAGTGGTATAGCTGGGTCTTCAGGTAGATCTATTTCTAATTTTCTGAGGAACTTCCAGATAGATTCCAGAGTGGTTGTACCAATTTACAATCCCACAAGCAGTAGAAGAGTGTTCCTCTTTCTCCACATCCTCACCAACATGTGCTGTCACCTGAGTTTTCGATCTGAGCCATTCTGACTGGTGTGAGGTGGAATCTCAGTGTTGTTTTGATTTGCACTTCTGTGATGACTAATGATGTTGAACATTTCTTTAGGTGCTTCTCGGCCATTCAAGATTCCTCGGTTGTGAATTCTCTATTTAGCTCTACCCCATGTTTTTGATTGTGTTGTTTGGTCTTTTGAAGATTAGTTTCTTGAGTTCTTTATATATTTTGGATATTAGCCCTCTATCAGATGTGAGGTTCGTTAAGATTTTTTCCAATCTGTGGGTTGCGGATTTGTCCTATTGACAAATCAGAAGTCCTTTGCCTTACAGAAGCTTTTCAGTTTCATGAGGTCCCATTTATCAATTCTTGATCTTAGAGCCTGAGCCATTGAAATTCTGTTTAGGAAACTCCCCCAACCCCCACACCTGTGCCAATGAGTTTGAGGCTCTTTCCCACTTTCTCCTTTTTTAGATTCCGTGTATATGGTTTTATGTTGAGGTCCTTGATCCATTTGGACTTGTACTTTGTACATTTTTCTGCATACAGACTGCCAGTTAGACCAGCACCATTTAGTAAAGATGGTTTTTTCCCTCTATTGTTTATTTTTGGCTTCTTTGTCAAAGATTAAGTGTTCATAAGTGTGTGGGTTTGTTTCTCAGTCCTCAATTCTATTCCATTGATCTACCTGCCTATCACTGTACCAATACCATAAAGTTTTTATCACTACTGCTCTGTAGTACAGCTTGAGGTCAGGGATGGTGATTCCCCCAGAAGTTCTTTTGTTGTCAAGAAATGTTTTCTCTATCTTGGGTTTTTTGGTTTTTTTTTTTCATATTAAGTTGAGAATTGCTCTTTCAAGGTCTATAAAAAAAATTGTGTTGGAATTTTGTTGAGGATTGCATTGAACCTGTAGATTGCTTTTG
This sequence comes from Rhynchomys soricoides, assembly GCA_019843965.1. NCBI lineage: Eukaryota > Metazoa > Chordata > Mammalia > Rodentia > Muridae > Rhynchomys > Rhynchomys soricoides. The sequence goes on from JADRCH010000260.1 coordinate 99,769, forward strand.
ATATGATGGCCATTTTCACTATGTTAATCTTGCCTATCCATGAGTATGGGAGATCTTTCCATCTTTTGATTTCTTTCTCAATTTCTTTCTCCAGGGACTTGAAGCTCTTGTCATATAAATCTCTTTCACTTGCTTGGTTAGAGTTACACCAAGATATTTTATAACATTCATGGCTATTGTAAAGGGTGTTGTTTCCCTAATTTATTTTTCATTTTTATAAAGGAGGGCTACTGATTTTTTTTTGAGTTAATTTTGTATCTAACCACTTTTCTGAAGGTGTTTATCTGTTGTAATAGTTCTCTGGTAGAATTTTGGGGATTGCTTATGTATATTATTGTATCATCTGAAAATAACAATATTTGACTTCTTCCTTTTCAGTTTTAATTCCATTGATCTTATTTAGTTGTTTTATTGCTCTGGCTAGAACTTCAAGTACTATATTGAATATATATATATATATCAACCTTGTCGTGTCTCTGTTTTTAGTGAAATTGCTTTAAATTTTTCTCCATTTAATTTGATGTTAGCTATTAGCTTTCTGTATGTTCCTTTTTATTATATTTAGGCATGTGCCTTGTATCTCTGATCTTTGTAAGCTTATATTTTTCAAAAGCTAATTCCTTTAGGGTTCTTAGATGCTTCATCCTCCCTTTTATGCCACAGAGGTAGAGGATAAAGAAGATTAATAGGAAAAAGGAGTTGTGGAGCTGTTTAGAAGTAGTTCCTCAGGGAGTAGGAAGTAGTTGTTAGGATAACAGCAGTCCAGTTCAATAGCAAACACCGAACATGAATCAGTAGTAGCAGCATGATCCAGCAGAAACAACAAAACTGATGAATTGACACAGTCAGGGGAAGTGGCCAGAATCAGCCAAAATACCACAAGACATTCTTTGGCCCATTTCTCTCTATGAAGTGAAGACCAATGGAGACCAGTGAAGACCAGCAAAGATCAGCAAACTGTTGCACTACAACTACATAGCAGTGAAAGAGCATCCTGTCACTGTTTTGGGGTTTTATTTGTATTCTTTCAAAACATTATGAATCATATTAAGTGTCTGATTTCAACAAAACATCACATGTTGTCTCACAAACAGCTTCCAGAAAAACATCATGTGCATGCCATCTCATAAGACAGCATCTAGAAAAATAATCACAGTGACATAACTGTGCTGTTAAAGAAACCAGAAATTTCTACCTCAGATCCCTCTAAGACTTTTGTTTTTGGTTTTGTTTTTTTCAAGACAGAGTTTGTCTGTATAGCTCTGGCTGTCCTGGAACTCACTCTGTAGACCAGGCTGGCCTCGAACTCAGAAATCCACCTGTCTCTGCCTCCCAAGTGCCCCTCTAAGACTTTTAACATGAAGGGGTGTTGGATTTTGTCACAAGCTTTTGCATCATCTAATGAGATGATCATATGACTTTTTGTTTGCTTATAAGGTGGATTTTGTTGATGGATTTTTGTGTATTGAACCATCCCTGCTTGATCATGGTGGATCAAGAGTCTGAAGAGTACTGGTATTAGCTCTTCTGTGAACATTGGGTAGGACTCTGTACTAAAACCATCTTGCCCTGGGCTTTTTGTGATTTTGAGACTTTTAATGACTGCTTCCATTTCCTTTGGGGTTATAGGACTGTTTATGTAGTTTACTTGATTTTTATTTAACTTTGTTAAGTGCCATATGTCTAGAAAGTCATCTATTTTGTTAAGACTTTCCATTTTGGTGGAGTACAAGCTTTTGAAATAAGACCTAATGGTTCTTTGAATTTTCTAATTTTCTGTTGTTATAGCACCTCTTTCATTTCTAATTTTCTTCATTTGGATTCTGTCTCTGTCTTTTAGTTAGTTTGGCTAGGGGTTTGTCAATCTTGTTGATTTTCTACAAGAACCAGTGGTAATGCCAAGCATCCTGAAAGCACTGTTTTAAAAAGTTCTGGTGCTTGGACAATCTGGACTGACCTTTCACTGCCCTTCACGGATTTCACTGCATACCTTTTGCTATACTTATGCTTTTTACTGTTAAAGGCCTCTCTCCTAAAGCTAGAGCTGGGATAGCACAAAGCTAGTGCAAACAAGAATGAAATGAATGAAAGTTCTCTGGAAAAAACCAGTTATGCAGAAAATTGAGTCTTTCCTAAGAACTTATTACTTAAATAAACATTCAGATCACTAATGAGTATTGTTAGTAAGCATGAGAAAGAGGATTTGAAAAAAGTTATTAAAGAAAAAAACTTTAGAAACAAGGAACTTGTTTGTATAGGAAGAAATCATGCAAGTTTATGACAAGCCTTGGTACCTTCCTGAAAGCCAAAGTAAGCAGTTTTAGGAACCCTGATGTTCTGTTCTTTTCAGAATTGGAATAAAGATGGGATTTGAATTGAAACAAAGATTCACGACAGAGGCAGAGGATCCTGGCTCAGGGAACTGCCTGCCTTCTTGAACACACTTGTCAGACTAGAACTTTACCGATAGACCACCTTGCTTAAGCAAAGGGGCTGAACAATATTTTAAGAATCGAAGAAAAAGTGGTCTTATGGTAGTCATATAAGAAATATAAAAGAAATAGAGAGGGAAGAATGGAAAAATTAAATGAGGGTTAAAGGTTGAACTTGTATAGAAAGTCAAGTTTGATATAATAGGTAGTAGGAAGTAACTTTTAATCTGTTAATCTTATGCCAAATTGAAACAAAATCAAATTCAAATAGAGTTGTCCTGTTTAGCATTTCTGTAACTACAAGGCTTTAAGACTCCAATCTTAAGGAAGAAGATATTGACTTTAAGGAAAATTGATTTTATCATAATGTTAATTTTTAGTACTTATAAAATTGCTGTTCGCTCACTTAGATCTTCTTTCAATACTCTTATGTAATCAAGGAAGACATTAGAAGAAAATATATTTTGAAAAGCTATGTAATGATGCATAAAATTTTGGAGGAAATGATTTTATGTATAAATAAAGCTCGAAAGAGATAAAAGTGTCAGGAAAAGCCATACCAAGATGTGCTTCCTCTCTGTCCTGTCTCTCACGAAGAATGAGGTCCCATATCTGATCCTTCCTTCTCTTTGCTGTTCTTGCAGTCTACTATGCTTCAGGCTCTGGCCTTAGCTGAGGCTAGTCCCTGGTAAACCAGCTCTTGGTTTCACTGATTTTTGTATTGTTTTCTTTGTTTACAATTGATTGATCTCACCCCTGATTTTGATTATTTCCTGCTTTGTACTCCTCTTTGGTGTTTGCTTCCTCTATTTTCCCCCTAGAGCTTTCAGATGTATTTCTAAATTGCTAATATGAGAACTTTCTAGTTTCTTTATGGAGGCACTTAGTGATATGAACTTTCCTCTTAGGACTGCATTCATTGAGTCCTATAAATTTGGGTATGTTGTGCCTTCATTTTCAATGACTTCTAGAAAGTCAGTCCTTCCTTCCTTCCTTCCTTCCTTCCTTCCTTCCTTCCTTCCTTCCATTTCCTGATCATTGAGTAGAGAGTTGTTCAATTTCCATGAGTGTGTAAACTTTTCTGTTCACGTCCAGCTTTAATCCACTGTGGTCTAATATGATACAAGGAATTATTTCAATTATTTTCTTGTATCTGTTGAAGCTTGCTTTGTGACTGACTCTATGTTCAGTTTTGGAGAAGAATCCATGAGGTGCTGAGAAGAAGATATATTCTTTCCAGTTTGGGAGAAATGTTCTTAGATGTCTGTTAGGTCCACTTGGTTCATAATGTGAGTTAATTTCATTATTTCAATATTTGTCTGGATGCCTAATTGATTGGTAAAAGTGGGGTATTGAAGCTTTACAGTGTTAATGTAGGGTGTTGGATGTGCAATTTAAGCTTTGCAATGTTTCTTTTATGAATGTGGGTTCTCTTGTATTTGGGGCATAGATAAGTGTCCTTGGACTGGACAGTGGTACTCAGGGGGTAGTGCAAGTCTCCCAGTAGTTGGGTGTGCCCCTAAAGACACAGCAGAAGGAGATTGGGGTGGGGTGGGGAAGGCCGGTAGAGAGGTGGCTGAACAATGAGGTGTGGAAGACAGCAGGTAGCTCAGTACAGCTTCTCATGCCCCAGAGGACTCAGAAGACAGGGAAAATGGGTGCAGGAGAGGAATCTTACCTGAATGGTTCCATATCAACAGATCTGATGAAGGTAGAAAGAAAGTTGGCAGGACAATGGAGGTCAGGGCTCAGGGCCACTGACAATGGAGGCTGCTCAGGGCAGCTAGGCATGCCCCCAGAGGACTTGGTGGTGGCCAGGGCAAATGGATGCAGGAAGCTCATATTTCTTTTAAGAAATATTTTTATTATTTCTTTAAGAATTTTCTACAGTGTTCTTTGATCACATTCACCCTTCTATCTCCCCATCTCGTTCCCCTGCTAGACTTCAGTTCTCTACTTCTCCATGTCATTTCCCCTTCTCTTCTAGTAACCATCAACTCCAATTTGTGCTTCCTGTCTACTCCTAGATGTGGGGCCATCCACTGCAGTGTCATCAACCCACCAGGAGCCACACGCTTAAAAGAAAACTTGACTTTCCTCTGAGGACAGTTTGATACCATGTGAACCAAGCAACCTACACATTTTTGTAATTTTGTTTTTCCTTACAGTTGAATAGAATTTCATCATATATAAGTACCTTGTTGCTGTCTATTCATCAGCTGGTGGACATCTAAACTTTCTTCTTGCCCTAGCTATTGTGAATAGAGAAGCTATTAATAAGATTGAGTGTGTGTCTTTGTAGTAGGAGTGTTATAGTTCAGTCTTATGGAAGACCTATTTCTAGTTTTCTGAGGAACTGTCATACTGATGTCCATAGTGGACACCATGATTTGCATTGGAGGCATAGAAAGAATTACAGTTAATGCTCCTTAACCTGTACAGGGAATAGAACAGGTACTTAAAAGTATTAATTGAAAAAAAAAAACCTAGGGAATAAATAAAATATATTTGCTTTCCCAACATTAATGTTTATCATTTAAATAGACCTTAAAGTTACTTAAAATTACTTTTAGATTTGACTTCCTTTCTTTCTATTTTTATTTTTATTTTTTTGGTTTTTCAAGACAGGGTTTCTCTGTATAGCCTTGGCTGTCCTGGAACTCACTCTGTAGACCAGGCTGGGGCCTTGAACTCAGAAATTTGCCTTCCTCTGTCTCCCAAGTGCTGGGATTAAAGACATGCACCAGCACTGCCTGGCCTTGACTTTCTTTTTAAAAAGATTTAATCTCCCTTCTTCCTTCCCACCTGATTATCCCATTCCCATCCCCACCTGCCCCCATTCAATCCATGAGATCTATTCTATTCCCTTTTCCCAGGGAAATTCACGTGTTCTCTTAGTCCTTTCCTCATACCTAACCTCTCTAGGTCTCTGGATGTAGGATGGTTATTATTTATTTAAGGGTTAATATCCACATATAAGTAAATACATACCATATTTATTTTTCCTGGTCTGGTTAACCTCACTCAAGATGAGTAATACTCCATTGTGTAAATGTAGCACATTTTCTGTATCCATTCTTCAGTTGAGGGACATCTAGGTTCTTTCCAGTTTCTGGCTATTACGAATAAAGCCACAATGAACATGATTGAGCAAGTGTCCTTATGGTAAGATGAAGCATCCTGTAGGTATATGCCCAAGAGTGGTATAGCCAGATATTGAGGTCGATTGATTTCCAACTTTCAGAGGAACCAACATATTGATTTCCACAGTGACTTTACAAGTTTGTACTCATACGGAGGCGTGTTTGCCTTGCCCACATCCTTGTCAGCACATGCTGCCACTTGTGTTATTGATCTTAGCCAATCTGACAGATGTAAGGAAATCTTAGAGTAGTTTTGATTTGCATTTCCCTGATGGCTAACGATGTTGAACATTTCTTTAAGTGTTTCTCAGTCATTTGGGTTTCCTCTATTGAGAATTCTCTGTTTAGACTCATTCTTCATTTTTAAATTCAATTAGTTGTTTTTAGATATCTAGTTTCTTGAGTTCTTTATATTTTAGATATTAGTATTCTACCAGATGTAGCGATGTTAAAAATCTTTTCCCTTTCTATAGATTGCTTTTTTGTCCTATAGGTAATATCCTTTGCCTTACAGAAGCTTTTTAATTTTATGAGGTCCAATATATTAATTGTTGATCTTAGTGCTGGTGAGATTGGTGTTCTGTTCAGAAAGTTGTCTCCTGTGCTAATGTGCCTAAGACTATCCTCATGTTCTCTTTTATCAAGTTCAGTGTATCTGGTTTTCTGTTGAGGTCTTTGGTTCATATAGACATGATCTTGTGCAGGGTGATAAGTGGAATCTATCATCCTAAATACATCTTAAATACACATCCGGTTGTATTCGGATTCTTCTGCATGCAGGTTTCCATTTTGACCAGCACCATTTGTTGAAGATGCTGTCTGTTTTCTAGTGTGTATTTCTGGCTTCTTTATAGGAAATTAGGTGTCCATATGTGTTTCAATTTATGTTTGTTTCTTAAGTTTGATTTCATTGATCAATAATTCTGTTTTTATGCAACACCATGGAAGTTTTATTACTGTAGAACTTGAAATTCGAGATGGTGATACCTCCAGCAGAGTTTTATTGTTCAGGATTGGTTTTAGCTATTGTGGGTTTATGTCTGTTTGGTTGGTTTTGGTTTTTCTATATGAAATTGAGAACTGTCCTTTAAGATCTGTAAGGAGTTGTGTTGGAATTTTGATGGTGATTGCACTGAGTCTGTAAATTGCTTTTGGTAGAATGGTCATTTTTTATCACATAATCCTACTGATACATGAGTACAGGGGATAATTCCATCTTATATCTTCTTCAATTCCTTTCTTCAAAGCCTTGAAGTTTTTGTCATGCAAGTCTTGTACTTGTTTGATTAATGTTACACCAAGATATTTTATATTACTTAAAGATGTTGTGAAAGATATTGTTTCTCTGATTTCTTTCAGTCCAGTTGTCGTTTATCTATAGAAGGGCTACTGATTTTTGTGAGTTAATTTTGCACCCAGATACTTTGTTGAAAGTCTTTATCTGCTGTAGGGGTTCCCTAGTAGAAATTTTGGGGTCACTTACATATAATATATTATCTACAAATAATGATACTTTGATTTTTTCTGGGGAGAGACAGATGGAATGCATTGAAGGACTATGGGAAGCCTAGTGCAATGGAAACATCCTAAAATACGTAAAGTGATCCTAATGAGGTCTCTTAATAATGGGGGATACAAAGTTCTGATTGGCCATTTTTATTCACTGAAGGAGGCTTCCATTAGTGAGATTTGGCTGCGTTCAATTGAATTGTTTTCCAAGAAAATTGGGGCCAAGGATTCTCATGAAAATCCCCCAAAACTCGGGCTGTTGTTAAGACAAGGAGTTGCTCTCTATAAACGGATACCGTGGCCCCACTATGGAGGACAACGGCTACATTACTCATTAAATGTGGAGAAAGTTGGGGTCATGCCCACATGGAGCCTTCCTGCCTGTGTTCTAGTGTCTTTCGTGCAGGAAGATACTATGCAGGCCAGAAAAGAGAAAAATAAGCTTCAATTACTCCACAAACCTTTGACTGTCGTACCACACTCTCATCTCTGTCAGGGGTGCCTGGGTGCTGCCAATATATAGGCAGTCCACATGTTTCCCTCAAGGTTGTGAGGACACTGTTGCATGCCAGACTAGAAGGAGAAGGCAGGGTCTGGGATTCCAAAGTCTCCTCTCAGGGTGCCTAGTTGCTGCCCACACACTGGCCCAGAGTGTAGTCGGCAATAGGTGTCCATGGTCCACATTTTCCCGCTGGGAGTCAGAATCCATGCCAGGCCAGAAGGGAAAAGTGGAGCCTAGAACTGATAGGATTAAGATCCCATGGAAGCGAGTGCTGGGGAGGTGGGAGAAGAGAAAAGACCTTCTTCCGAGTGCTGGAGGGGTGGGA
>JADRCH010000260.1:107689-139600 GCA_019843965.1 Rhynchomys soricoides
GGAGAAGAGAAAAGACCTTCTTCCGGAGGAGTTTTAATGTCACAGCTCTTTTAGGGGAAGGCTCTCTTCCTGATATAAAAAAGATTTTATTTTCAATAAAAATAAAAAACGTATTTCATTATTATTAATGTCATATATTATTTATTTAATACATATGAGTATTTTGCCTGCATATATGTACATATGTGTACCATGTGCATGCAAGAGACTGAGAGGCCCCCAAAAAAATGCATCAGATATCCTGGAACTGCAGTTACATATAGAAGCGACCTATATCTATATCATCTATATCTATCATATATATGCTGGGAGCTGAACCTTCGTCCTCCAGAAGAGCAGTGCTTTTAATCACTGAGCTATCTTTCCAAACCCAGATTTTAGTTTAATAAATATTTTGTTATTGTTTTTTATGTGTGTGGGTATTTTATTTTACCCACTATTATAGTGTATGTCTGTACACCATATATGTGCTTGGTGCCTATGGAGATCAAAACAGGGCATTTGATCTCCTGGAGTTGAAGCTACAGATGGTTGTGAGTTACCATGTAAGTGCTGAGAATCAAACCTGGGTCTTCTGGAAGAGCAGCCAGTATTCTTAACCACAGAGCCATCTCTTGAGTCCCAGTTGTTACTTGGTGGGCGGGGGGGGGGGGGATGCAAACGTGTATACATAAGATGTATTTAGGATGACAGTTGAGAGATTTACAAATTTATAACATGGAGAAGGAGAGTTGAGCTGGGTCTAGAGGTGGGTACATATTCGTCTCACCATACAAATCTTTGCATGGCTTTTGGCCATTTATGTGAGAATTTTAAAACAGTCAATGCAAAATAGAAGAAGGAAGGAAGCAAGAAAGCAAAAAGACGATTGGTATTGGAGGAATGCCAATTTGAATATCCAACGTGGTATATGTTGTGCTTTTAGGATGATTGTGTGCACATTACTTCATCATTCTCATCTGCAGTGTGGTTCGTAGCATGTATTCCATGTAGTTGGCATGTAACACAGTAACCATAACATACAAAAGTGCTTGGCACTCTTCCTGGCACAGGCTATCATAAATAGTCATGTGACCGTACACAATGATTCATATCTAAAGTGTTCTTTCTCCTGACTTCTGTAGAGGGTTTGTTCTTAACCAGTCACTTCTCAAATGTTGTTTGATCATTTTGTCATTCACAGGCATGACAACCAGCTCAAGATGTCACACTGTGTAGCATGTGTTCAATAAATCCATGCCTTCCCCTTGCCTGGTTTCCTTGCCCGGCACCACGGCCCATCATGACTTACCTCTGAGAACAGCCACCACCATGTTGCTGGCTGGCATTTTCACGCAACCGCAGCCCATCCCTCCAGCTGGCTTTGCTAAGCTGCTCAGCATCCATCCGTCCCTAGAATGCCTGGAGCTACCACTTGCCTTCCACTGACCATCCACCCCAGTGGCTGAGACCGCCCGGGGCTGCACCCTCTCTCCTGCCCACCAGAATCGTCTTGATTGGAAAACACCAGACAATCTTAATATTTAAGACCAGCCATATGTCACAACCACTGGGCTTGGAATCTATTGTCCTAAACTCATTAGCTACCCTATGTTGGAATTCTTCCGGTGGCAGAGACCACCACCGAGTCTAACCTGAGCTAGCTGGGCTACATGGTGCCTATCCTCCTCTCTTTCCCGCCTGACAGAAAAGGCTTTCTCTATATCGCTTCCTCCTCTTCCTCTCTGGGACCTAGAAAACCCGCCTCCATATCTTTGCCCAATGATTAGCTTCTGCTATCTTTATTTAGCCAATCAGACAACTAGGGAAACTCCCCCTACAGCACTGCAAAATTTTTGTCATACTCAGTTGGCCAAAACAGTCACAGAAGCAAATATAGTCGTTTTCCTTCTATTGTTCTATGAAATAAAAGTAGTTTTAATAGTGCATCAGTCCCAGAATGAGGTTCTCCATGTCTAAATAGATTGTTTAGAGGCGAGGTTCCCAGCATGTGTCACTGTGGCTGCAGCTCTCAAATCCAACTGCAGTTGTTCTGGAGACCTGTGCATTAGAGCCACAGGATCTCTGTTCCTTTTCATTTCCTCCCTTTCCACTCTCAGTCCTGTAAAATCAGTGGATCCCTGGGTATCTCCATTTACCAGGAAGAGGGCAAAAGGCTTACAGCAGTGAGTGATTGTAGGATGTAGAAAATACCCCTCCAAAACGCTCTAGTCTCCAGAAGCTATGAACACGTGACTTACATGGGTGAAGCTGGCTTTATAAATATCCCTAAGGTTAAGAAGCATTGTGTAGCTTTTTTTTTTGAAATAAACAAGAGAATGCACATTTATCCATAATCTTGATAAAGCACAAATAACAGACCGAAGAGAGACAATCCCACCTGAATCTAGCTTAGAGTGCCACTGAGTTTATTGGGTTACTTGTACAGTATGAGTGAAAGTTGACTTGCAGAGGCATGGGTGATTCACAGGGAACTGCAGCACTCTATAGCCACACCATGGAGGGTGACTCCCGAAAGCTGTAGCTGTACAACTTGCAGGCAGCTCTGCTGATCCGAAAGCCTCTCCCTAAAGTGCTGTTGCTGTTTATATAACTCTGGCGCCAGCCTTGTGAGCCTTGTTTGTTTCGGCAGCTTCCTTTGTCCATTGCTTTCTGCACCTCGCGAACATGCCTCTTCTCACCAGGAAGGGGTGTTTCAATTCCAGGTAGTAGCTGCCCAGGTATACTGAGGAAGAAAGAAGTGGCATAGCCTGTTCACCTGATTACGCAAACGTGGGAGAGGATAAGAGGGCTAGGCCATCCATCTCTGGCTCTGTGAGCGAGAAAAGCCAGCCACAGGCCACAGGATGTCACCTGCAGGAGCTGGACTCTGTTTATAGCAGCAAGGACAATGGACACTTGAACCTGTAATTATGGCTTATGCCAACAGCCAGAACATGCAGCTTCCTACAAACTGATAGAAATGAGTTCTGCAGGGTTATTTGTACTTAAATTAGCTTTATATTTAAATTTCCTAAGACTAACCATAAATACATAATCTGCAGGTGAGTCTAAAGATAAGCAATGTGACATCTATGGCCTTAGTCTTTACACAGTTTCTAAGACTCAACTTCGAACAATTATTTCCCATTGTTTAACTTTAAAAATCCTATGTTCAATTTCTATATACTAACTTGATCTATTTAGGAAGTTTCACTTTTCATTATTTTAATAATTGATCTTATCTTGGGACAAATGTATGTGTCTCTTCCGTAAATGGAAAATCAACACTTATAAATAAAATATTATTAAAATATTATTAAATCATTATTTTCTACTCTGAAAGTAAACTGGCCCCCGTATCTTTCAAGAGCCATAGAGATGCTCTGAGGGGACATTAGAATTGACTTTTCAGTGTGGAATAAGAGAGAACAGGAAGACCCCCCCACCTGAGCTGACAGAAGACACATCCCCTTTAGGGATATTCTTTGTGACACATGGACCGAGCTTCTCATGCACTATGCATCACGGTGTCACATCACGTCATCCATTATCTCCAGGGTGACTCTTTTCTCTGATTTTGCCACTTTCCAGCTCTTCTCTCTGAATCAATAACAGCATATCCAAGTGCCTCCATCTTCAGGTTCTACATGTCTTCTCGACTGTTTTTCCCTGGCAGCAGATGGCTTGCACACTGGAGAGCAGTTGCTCTCAACCAAGCACACACTGGAATCACTTGAGACCTTTAACAGTTCTCAAACACAGAGCTCTTGTTGATTTTTCTGGCATGGTGTGGACAGTAGGGGTTGGAATTACTCCTCAATGATTCTAACATGCAGTGGAGATTGACTGTGCGACTAGCATTTCACGACTGCCATCAGTTTTAAAGCAGATTTACTTTGTCTTAAAAACATAAAAAAAATTTTCCTACAGGAATTTTCTAACTAACCAAATGAGGGAGGAAGAAGTATTTTTAGGTCTTTCTAGTTTTTCAGCTATTAGAGTATGAAGGCTTATAGAGATTTTAATTTTATAAAACCACTGGGATACGAACCCAAAATGCAATGGCCATGCTAAAAATAGTGTGAATAGATGCTTTCAATTAACTCAACAGGGATGTTGTTTTTATTTCTTTGTATTAAAACCTGGCTTTTATGTAAGGCCCTTTGGGAGTTACTATCACTTCTTTAGTAAACAGGGCAGTCTATGGCAGAATGTAACATTTTATTAGAATAAAACGGTGTGACTAGTAAACCATTCACCTGCCTCACACAAATGTAGGCATGTGGTCTGGCCTGTGTTGCCATGTATAGCTTTGGACATATGACATTCTAGGTTATCACATGCATTCCTTCTGAGTGATAATTTTAAAACTGATTTTGGTCACACAGGAGTGCTTTTCTTGTGCAGCATCTAGGAATGGCTGTAATCATTAAAAATAAACACATCCTAATGCTTCCTTAAATATTTTGAAAAACTGGATGTTCTGGTCAGCACAGTTGTGCTAGAAGAAAGCCAGTTTACAAAAATGTGCCTGTCAAGGAGGACATTATTGGCAAATTTGTGTGATTTACTCATGTAGCATACAATTAAATGTGGACACAGACTGGCTGCTTACAGTGAATGCTGCAAAACAAGGCTGCTGGTGCAGTGTCCACAGAAGCACGTGGTGTCAAAGGTAAAATCACTGACTCTGTGAGAAAAAGCTTCCTAGATGTGTCCCATTAGGTTGATGTGGCTTGTTGTGCTTACATGTGAAATGTCACGCATGGTCTCACATGCTGACACACTCTTGGTTCCCACTGGTGGAGATGTTTGGGAAGGCTGTGGAACCCCTAAGAGGTACAACTTTGGGGGAGTAATTGGTTCACTTGAAAGCAGGCCTTGATTTTCCAGCCCAACCCTCTTCTGATTCATTCTCTTTGCTTCCTGATGGCAGATGCAATGAGACCAGCGGGGCTCCAGATTCTGCAAAGTCATCTTCTCCATCAATATGGAATGCATCCTTCTGTCCTTGAGTTGCTTATTGTCGAGTGTTTTGTTATAGTAACAAGAAAAGTCACTAATGCAGATTTAAAGGTACAAGATCAAGTGCTACATAGGAACACTTCAAGGCTACATAGGAATAGTGTCTTAAAATCCTAAATGGCAGACAACGGAAGCAGATGGAGGAACAGAGCAGCAGTGGAAAGGGAATGGAGCGGGGAAGTAAATATTAGCTTTGTGGCTGGCAGCAGGGACACCTGTACACTTCCTTGTGTATTATGCGCTATAGTAAGGCTTCCCTGTTGATTCTATTAGTTAGCTACCTGATTAGGTGTTCTGCCCTGGAATATAAGGGTGATCCTAACACCAACTAAGGTAGCAAGTTACCAGGGTGAGTATGCCAGTATCATGACATTCAGGGCAGCTTAGGTGGTGATTTACAAAGCTTTGTTGTGTCAGTTCTTTGATGACTAAAGAAAAACAGAGACCACAAGATAAAAATATCTCAGATTGGAGAGAAACTTAGTACAGCTTGATTTCTACAGCAGAGGGACAAATGGAACAGCACATAAAAGCCACACCATGATTTATCGTTCAAGTAGAAAGGAATTAAGTTAAATTTGATATCGCTGCCTTATTTGGCTCTGGGTGATCTTGAAATTGTGGCTAAGAGGTGAATAAGAGACTATGTTTTCTATAAACTTGAGAGCAGCCATGTGCCAGGGTTGAGAATGATAAACACAGCAGAGGCTTTCAAGTGAGGGTGATTTTGGCAAACAGGCTTGACGGCATGGATGTGAGAGATACTGCCATTGAACGTGATCTTAAAAGTCCCTTTGTCCAAGTCACGTTAAGTCACATTGGTAACAATGTAGAGTCTCTCTAGAAGCCATCTGGATTGGAGCTTAGTGCTCTGGAAGACAAAGGTATCCTTGCAGAAGTGGCTCACTTGCTCTCCAGCCCCACGTCACTCATGTTTTATGTCACACTGAAGGTCCAAGTAAACCACAGAGTGAATTCTGTACAGCTTCTATTCCCAAGTCTTGTATCTTTGTTTGTTTTTGCTATTTGTTTTCCTAGTAAGTTCTACATTGTACATTGCAAAAGTTGGTTCTTACATCAATGTCTGTTCTTTGACATTTTTTCACGTGCCTACCCTGGACCGTATTGATAGAGAATTTCATTTCACAAAGCATTTCCACGCACCCCCTCTTTCTCCCCCAAGATTATCAAGCAAGAATCACAAGTAAAAGTAATATGTCCACTTTTGAATGAAAATCATCTTCAGTGAGTTTTGACCAGAAAAACATGAATTAAAATTATATTCTACAGGTTAAGAAACAGAGAAAGGCTGAATAAGCATGATCTTTGGAAGTTCAATTGTTCACATTCCTCCAAAAATTTGTTATTGTATAAAATTCCTGGAGAATCTCACATGGGACACTGATCTTGAAACGCCTCAGCTCCAAATTTCTTCTGTGCTGTGTGATGCCGCTCAAGCTTCAGGTCCTAAGAGGGGGAGGTTGGTTGTTAACTATTGGTTACATGTTTCTCCTGAGCCAAAAGAGGGATTGCCACAGTATCGATCCTGTGTTAACCCTTTATTTGGCATACTATCAACATTCCATGGAATAGAAGCCCATACCAGGAGCAGACCCCTCTGACTCCTACAATCCTTCCTCCCCGTCTTCCACAGGATTCCCTGAGCTCCACCATTAGGAGCCTGTTGGTCTCTGCATCTGTTTCAATCAGCTGCTGGGTGAAGCATCTTATATGATGACTCGGCTAGGGGCCTATCTGTGAAGACAGCAGAATATAATCAGGAATCCTCTGTCTGTCTGTCTGTCTGCCTCTTTTTTTGTCAGTCATGTTTGGTTCTATTCTAGGTCTCTGGGCTATCTATCCAATATCTGGGTCCTGGCCCTCCAGGCAGTTTCAGGAGCGGCATGGGTTTCAAGCTGGACCAGTCATTGGTTAGCCAGTACCACAATCTCTGCACCACCTTTATCCCATGATACCTCATAGGCAGGACAAATTGTGGGGGTAAGGTTTTCTAGTTGGCTTGGTGTTCCGTCTCCTCCAGAAGACGGCCTGTTCAGGTTACACAGACCCTATTGATACAGGTCTTAGCTGGGGTCACCCTTATAGATTCATGGGAGTTTCCATTGCACAATGTTTCTAGCTTGTACCTCAAGTTCCAGTTGTCTCTCCCAGTACTCTCTCCCTCCATTATCCCTGTTCCTCATCTCTCCTGTTCCCATACCCTCAGCTCCCACCCACCCTTAATGTCTATTCTATTTCTGCTTCCCAAGGAGATTCATGTGTCCCCCTGCCTTCCGCTCCCCCCCAAGTCATCTTTGTTACTTATCTTCTTTGGGTCTGTGAATTGTAACATTGCTGTCCTTTACAGTTAATGTCTACTTATAAGTGAGTACATATCATGTGTGTCTTTCTGGGTCTGGGATATATCACTTAGGATGACTTTTTTGTTCTACTTCCGTCCACTTGTCTGCAAATAGTTCATTGTGTAAACAGACCACATTTTCTTTTCAAGTAACAGAATTTATTCGATCAAAAAAACTCAAGTTCAAGTACAAGAAATAAGACATTCCCACACTGTGTTCTCTACAGCAAATTAAAGGGAAAATTTTCACAGGAAATAGTGAGTTCCTTTTGCAGATCGCTGCCATGCCAGCCCAGCCATAAACCCCTTTGGTCGGTGGTCCCACCTTCCAATAACCCAGAAAATCAAAACTCTAGAAACTTATAATTAAGCTGACAGATTTATATAACAATAAATTCTCTATACACAGATGCTAATACAATAATTTCAGAACCAATTGATAATGAATAAAGCTGCCCACCTAGATTAGATTAGACAAATTATCCCAATGTGCGCTCTCTCTCTCTCTCTCTCTCTCTCTCTGCCTGTTTGCCACTCTTACCTCTGCCTCCCTTTTCCCTGTCCAATCACAGGCCTCCTGCTTCCCTAATATTTAAGTGTGATTAGACAGGGAGAGTCCTGTCATATGCACCAGACAGGTAAGATCAAGTAGTCACATGTCCTCACAGCCCAGGGCAGAAGCACACAGCCAACTCAGCAGAATACAGTGAACTAGCCAGGCTATGAAAGTCATGCTCTGTAGGAACAAGACTGTGGGGTACAACTGAGTCCCTGTGTAGGGTGAGATTGACTTGTTTGAATTACATATGGACTTACAGGGATGTCAAACACAGAGAGTTATTGATCAGGTGAGGTGTAGTCAGCAGATTAATATGGTGCTGGCCAATTGGGGAGCATTTTGAACTGGACCAGAAGCATCCCTAGAGAGTGCAGGGGTACCCAAAGTGATGGCTTGGGACCTAATGAGGCTGAAAGGTGTCAAGAGAGCTTGGGAAATTTTAGTCCTTACCACAATCTGGCCTAGGGCAATTTTGCCCTTTGTTGTCCATATTCCCTGGGTTTGGGATTTGAATTTTCTTCTTTCTTTTTCCTTTGCTAATTAAAAAAGTTTGCTCTTCTCTCATATATTACATCCCGACTGCAGTTTTCCCTCCCTCCCCCCTTTCCTCCCCTCCGTTCCTTTCAGTGTCTCCCTTCAATTGCCCCTCCCCCACTAATATCCACTTATAAATGAGTATATACCATGTTTGTCTTTCTGGGTCTGGGTTACTGTACTCAAGATGTTTTTTTTTTTCCTAGTTTCATCCATTTGCCTGCAAATTTCATGATGTCATATTTTTAAACAGTTGAGTAATGCTCCAGTTTGTAAATGTACCACATTTTAAAAATCCATTTTGTTGTTGAGTGACAGCTATGTTTTTTTCCAGTTTCTGACTATTATGAATAAAGCTGCTATGAACATAGTCGAGGACATGTCTTTATGGCATGATGGAACATCCTTTGGGTATATGTCCAGGAGTAGTATATCTGGGTATTGAGCTAGATTGATTCTTAATTATTTGAGAGGCCAGCATATTGATTTCCAAAGTGACTGTATAAATTTGCACCCCCAGCAGCAATGAAGGAGTGCTCCCCTTGCTCCACATCATCAGCATGAACTTGAGTTTTTGATCTTAGCCATTCTGACATGTGTAAGATGAAATCTCAGAATAGTTTTGATTTGCATTCCCCTGATGGCTAAGGATATTGAACATTT
This sequence comes from Rhynchomys soricoides, assembly GCA_019843965.1. Lineage (NCBI taxonomy): Eukaryota > Metazoa > Chordata > Mammalia > Rodentia > Muridae > Rhynchomys > Rhynchomys soricoides. Next base: position 116,815 of record JADRCH010000260.1, read on the forward strand.
CTTTAAGTGTTTCTTGGCCATTAGAAATTCCTCTGTTGAGGATGCTATTTACTCTACACCCTATTTTAAAATTAGATTATTTGGTTTGTTGATGTCTAGTTTCTTGAGTTCTTTATGTTTTTGGAAATTAGCCCTCTGGTACATTTAGGATTGGTGAAAACTTCTTTCCCATTCTGTAGGCTGACGGTGTCCTTTTCCTTACAGAGGTTGTGTTTATTAATTGTTGATCTTAGTGCATTCACAATTGGTGTCTTGTTCAAGAAGTTGTCCTCTATACCAATGCATTCAAGGCTATTCCCCACTTTTTCTTCTATCAGGTTTAGTGTATCTGTTTTTATGTTGAGGTTTTTATCCACTTGAACTTGAATTTCGTACTGGGAGATAAATATGGATCTACTTGCATACTTCTACATGTTAACATCCAGTTAAACCAGCACCATTTTTCGAAGATGTCTTTGATGTGATCTTGGATTTAGTTTGTATTTTATTGAGTAAATTTGCACCAATGTTCGTGAGGAAAATTGGCCTTCAATTTTCTTTCTTTGTTGAATCTTTGTGTGGTTTGGGTATCAGGGTAATTGTGGCCTCATAAAATGAATTTGGTAGTGTTCCTTCTTTTTCTATTTTGTGGAATAATTTGAAGAGTATTGGTATTATATTTTTTTTGAAAGTCTGTTCAAATTTTGAACTAAAACCATCTGCTGGTCCTTGTCATTTTTTTTGTGTGTGTTTAATGAATGCTTCTGTTTATTTAGGGGTTATAGGTATATTTAAATTGTTTACCTGATCTTGATTTAACTTTGGTAAGTGATATTATCAAGAAATTTGTCCATTTCTTTTAGATATTCCAACTTTTTGGAGTACAAGTTTTTGAAGTATGACCTCACGGTTCTTTGGATTTCCTCAGAGTCTATTGTTATGTTCTGCTTTTCATTTCTGATTGTTAAAAATTTGATATTCTTCTCTGCCTTTTAGTTAGATTAAATAAGGGTTTGTCTATCTTGTTGACTTTCTGGAAGAACAAACTCTTTGTTTCATTGATTCTTTATATTTGTTTGTTTGTTTCTCTTTTATTTTTACTCCTCAGTTTGAATATTTCTTGCCATCTACTTCTCCTGGGTGCATTTGCTTCTTTTTCCTCTAGAGCTTTCGGGCAGGCTGTTAAGGAGCTAGTGTGAAATCTCTCCAATTTCTTTATGAAGGCATTTAGTGTTATTACCTTTCCTCTTAGCACTCCTTTATTGTATCCCATAAGTTTGGATGTATTGTACATCCATTTTTATTGAATTGTAGGGAGTCTTTAATTTATTTTTTTATGCCTTGACTCAGTGGTCCTTCAGTAGAGAGTTGTTCAGTTTCCATGAATTTGTAGGTTTTCTGCTGTTGTTGAAATCCAGCTTTAATCCGTCATGGTCTATTTCAATTTTCTTGTGTCTGTTGAAACTTGTTTTGTGATTGAGAACACTGTCAGTTTTGGAGAAGGTTCTGAGAGGTGCTGAGGAGAAAGTATATTCGTTTGTTGTGAGAGGAGGTGCTGATACTAAGGTCTGGTTCCCTAACTGGTTCTTGATTTGTCAATAAAGGAGGTTAGGAGCCAATTGTTAGAAGGAAGGTACAGGTGGGACTGGATCCCAAGAGAAAGAAGAGTCACAGGGAAAGAGAGAGGGACTTTTCTGCCATGCTTTGGAGGAAAGGCCTCAGGACAGTTAGGGCCTGCAGCCTCCGCTATAGGTGGGGGCCAAGGAGGTTGGCATGGGCTAGGTGATAGAAGCCACTAAGTTTAGATCAGGAGGAAAAACAGAGACAATAATTGATAAGGGCATGCCTTTCCAGGCAGGAGATTTTGTGGCCAGCAATTGTGCCTAAAATAATAAAGATGTCTGTGTGTCCTTTATTCGCGGATTCTAGGGTCTCGGGAGTGGGTTGGTAATGCAACCCTTCCTGGAGCAAAGGCAGGTAGAGAGAGAACACCAGTTGGGGATGGCAGCAGCTGATCCAGAAGCTAAGCCAGATGGAGTAAAAGGGAGCTGGGAGGGGTCTGGTAGTGTGGTCTATAGTTCCTGGGCTAAGGCGGTAACATGACTTTAAAACTAACACACAGCAGTTTGTGTTTGAGTGAAATGTTCTATAGATATCTGTTAGGTCCTTGTGAGTAACAATATCTGTTAGCTCCATTTTCTCTGTTTAGTTGTGTCTGGATCACCCATCAGTTGGTGAGAGTGTGGTGTTGAAGTCCCTCACTATTCATCTGTAGGGTTTGATATGTAAATTAAGCTTTAATAGTGTTTCTTTTACAAATGTGGTTGCAATTGCGTTCAGGGCACAGATGTTCATTACTGAGACATCACCTTGGTGGATTTTCCTTTGCTGAGTATGAAGTGTCTTTCCCCATCTCTTTTGATTAATCTTGGTCAGTAGTCTATTTTACTAGATTATTAGAATGGCTATACCAGCTTGCTTCTTGGGTCCATCTGGTTGAAAAAGCTTTTAATCTTTAATCCGAGGTAATGACTATCTTTCATGTTGAGGTGTGCTTCTTGTATGTGGCAGAATGATGAATCTTCTTTTCTTTTCTTCTTCTTCTTCTTCTTCTTCTTCTTCTTCTTCTTCTTCTTCTTCTTCTCTCTTTTTTTTTTTTTTTTGGTTTGTTTTTACAGATAGTTTTACTGAGTATATTACTTTTGGCTGGCAGCTTCAGACTTTTTTTATTTTTTTTGATACTTTATTTACATTTCAAATGTTTCCCCCTTTCCAGATCTCCCCTTTGGAACCTCCCTATTCCCTCCCCACTCCCCCTGTCTCTATTGGGGTATTCTCCCACCCACCCACCCACCCACTCCCAGCTTTCCTTCTTGGCATTCTCCTATACGGGGGATATAACACCCTCAGGCCCAAGGGCCTCTGCTCCCCCGATGGCTAACAAGACCCTCCTCTGCCACATATGTAGCCAGCACCATGGGTCCCTCCATGTGTATTCTTTGGTTGGTGATCCAGTCTCTGGGATGAATCCTATTTTCATATCCGTTTTGTTAGTCTGTGTCTTTTTATTGGGGAATTGAGTCCATCAATATTGAGAGATATTAATGACCAATGATTGTTAATTCTTGTTATTTTGTTGTTGTTGTTGTTGTTGTTGTTGTTGTTGTGTGTGTGTGTGTGTGTGTGTGTGTGTGTGTGTGTGGTATGTTTCCTTTCATTTGGTTTTGCTGGTGTGAAATTATTTCCTGTTTTGTTTTGTTTTCATTGTAGTTAGCCTCCTTGGGTTGGAATTTTCCATTAGTACCTTCTGTAGGTTTGGATTTGTGGTTAGATATTGTTTTAGTTTGATTTTGTTTTAAAAATATCTTGCTTTCTCCATCTATTGTGATTAAAAGTTTTGCTGGGTATAGTAGTCTGGTCTGACCTTTGTGGTCTCCTAGGTTCTGCAAGACATCTGCTCAGACCATTCTGGCTTTTAGAGTCTCGGCTGAGAAGTCAGATGTAATTTTGATAGGACTGCCTTTATATGTCACTTGGTCTTTTTCGCTTATAGCTTTTAATATTTGTTCTTTGTTCTATAAATTTAGTGCCTTGAATATGTCTTGATATGGTACAAGGACTTTCTTTTCTGGCTTAATCTATTAGGTGTTCTGTAAGCTTTTTGTACCTTTATAAACATCTCTGTTTTTAGGTTAGGAAAATTTCTTTCTATGATTTTTGTTGAAAATATCTTCTGGGCCTTTGACCTTATAATTGTCTCCTTTTTCTATGCTCATTATTCTTAGATTGTTTGGTCTTTTCATAGTATCTCAGATTTCATGAATGCTTTGTGTTAGGAACATTTTAGATTTAACTTTTTCTTTGATCAATGTATCAATTTCTTCTATCTTATTTTCCTAGCCTGAGATGTCCTCTTCCATTTCAGGTATTCTATTGGTGATGCTTGTGTCTGCAGTTGCTGCTCTTTTCTCTAGGTTTTCCATCTCCAGGATTTTCTCAGTTTGTGTTTTTTTTTTTTTTTGCTTCTATTTCCATTTTTAGGTCCCAAACAGTTTTATTCATTTCCTTCACCTGTTTCTATGGGTTTTCCTGGGTTTCATTAAGAAATTTATCCATTTCCTCTTTAAGTCATCTTCATAAGATTGAATTTATGGTCATTTTTTTGTACTTCAGCTGCATCAGACTATCCAGGGCTTACTTCATTAGGCGCTGGTGGTGCCATATTGCCCTGGCTATTGCTCACTGTGTTCTTATGTTTGCCTCTAATCATTTTGGTTTGGGGTTACTATAGGTTTAGGTACCAATTTATGTCTTTGTTGGATCGGTGTTTTTCGGAATAGTTTCTATTTCTCCTCAAGTCTTCTGGCCTGAGCATCTTGTGATCTGGTAACCGGAGAGTTTTCAAGTCCAGTAGATTGTCTCTGATGGGATTTTGACAGCTTGTGTGGGGTCCTTGAGTGCTTGTATTGCCTTTGGGGTTCTGAGAACTGGGACAGTGGCCTCTGGGGTTCCAGGTACCTGTGTCCCCCAGGGTTCAGGTTACCAGCTTGATCTCTGGGGTTCTTATCAGTTGGCTTCCAGCAGAGCAGTGGTCTTCTGCCAGAGTTGTGGACCTGGATTTCCTGGTATCTGCATGGTCTCTGGTACAGTAGGAGGTCTTCTGTCAGAGTTGTAGGCTAGAATATGGAACCAAGGGGAGGGTGCAATTGGGGATAACTTGGTGAGCTTTAAAGAGTGTTAGTTGCCAATGAACAGTGTCATATCTGGACTTCCTGATGCTATTGTGGACTCTGGTAGAGTAGGAGCCCTATGAGTATTAGAGCACCCCTATGAGTATTAGAGCACAGTAGTGTGAGTAGAGGTCAGCTCTTGCCCTGGTTGTTGATGGAACAGGATGAGGAAGCAACGGAGAAGCTGGGGAGCTTATTTTTGTTTGAAGCAACAGTATAGCTGTACCATTAATAACATCTGATCAAAGAATGAAGAGTTTCTTCTCTCAAGGGGTAGTAGTAGGAGAAATGGTCTCAGAGTACAGTTTGGTACAATATGCTCTCCCACTGCTGACATGGACACACAAGCAAAGGGGAGAAATATGTTTTCAACAAATATATTTTGGAGCACTTGCCATTTTAGTACATAGGACACTTCAAAGTGTCAGATTGGTTTTAAAGTTACATTTATGTCAGATTTTAGAGTCTTAACAATTCAATTTCTCACTGTCTAGCAATAGTTCTCTCTAGGTGATGTTATAGGTGTTGGAATAAAGCTTTAAAAGGACTTGTTTATGGATTCAATATTTATGGGCTCCATAAATATATAACTTAGTTATTTTTCTATGAGAGCATTCTCCTTCTTGTTAATTAAAAACTAGATTTATTTATTTTTGAGATTGTAATTTAATTGTGTCTGTTCCTTCTCTTTTCTTCCTCTGTACCTTCCCAAAACTGCTCCCTACTCTCCTTCATACTCATGGCCTCTTTTTTCATTAATTGTTATTACATGAATGTATGCATATATATATATATATATTCCTAAATATAGCCTGTTCAGTCTGTATAATGTTATTTACATAAATGTTTTCAGAACTGATCATCTGACAATGGTCACCCAATTGTTATTCTCTTCTATAACTGTAGTTTTATTTGCCTACAGTAAAAAATATTTTAAAACTTCAGGCATGGGGTTTCTACCCACCTTGGACCATTTATGTTCCCAGGTGAAGGACACACACAACCTTTATATTTTAAATATTCCTTATGCAGCACAATAGCTGTGCAATTGTCTACTATCCATGCTGTTAGAATCCATTTCCTTATCAATAACGCAGAATTATTACTTACTGTTTACTATGCTTCATCTGGGCTGCTCTTAGCTCCGATTGGCCAGCCCACATGGCCATGTTTTCTTTACTCCTACTCCAAGGCAGCACTCTAGCACATTTTCTTCTTCTTTGGTGGCTTTTAATTTTCTTCCCTCTGCTCCTTCTTCTAAGCCCACCAAATCTTAATGCTACTTATTTCTCTTCTCCCCAGCTAATGGCTGTTGGCATATCTATTCACCAATCACAATCAGCCAAGGGCTGGAGGACTCAGTCTTTTACAAGCAAACTCTGTCATCTTTGGGGAAAATAGCCTTGAGGACCCCAAATTAGCATTAGAAGACAAGCAGTGTTAGGCCATTTGGCTGATGTAATTGTTGTCTCAGGGGCTTACTGCTGAATAAGCTCACTCCCTCTAGTTCTTTCTGAACTCTGGCTGGCTGGTTTAAGTCATCTCAAACTCTGTTCCAAGCTGACTGATTCAATCTGGCTTCTTCCAGCTTCTCAGTGAGTAGCTCTGCTTGACCTCAGACTAACTTTGGTAATTTATTCAAGTCTGGTTTCTTTTTATTTTCTGGCTTCAACTGTCTCTGCTGATCTGCACTGAACTGCATGAACTCACATACACATTCAACTCTACTGCACTGCACTGACTACCAACCTACTGATTCATCTCCACTGCACTGAGCTCAACTGACAGAACAGAATTGACTAACCTTCTCTTCCTGCACTGCTCTTAATTAGCCTTCCTCCTGAGAGTTGGGTATATCCTCTCTTTGACTCATTCTGTCAAATCTTTCTCTTGTGCAACACTTTGTCTGCCTTTTAATTAGATACCATTATTTGGGATTAAAAGTATGTACTAAAGAATTCTACCAGAGAGATCAAAGGTGTGTACTAAGGGCTTGTTTGTATTCCATTCATATCACAAAAACCTACAAGGTCTTTGGATGTGATCAGAGCCATGTTGGATTAAAATTCCTCTGCACTTGTCCCTCAAAAAGGTCATTTCTCCTGATCACAGCTCTTCTTAGTTGCATATATAGTTCTTTATATAGGGTTGTGGCCTTGTGGGCTTTTCTTCATCCACGTTGGAGTCTTTCTTGTTTTGTCTTTTTTCAGCTCACATTTGGTGAGATTTTTTTCCAGTATTAGTAGGAGATACACTTTCACAGCAAACTCCCTGATCCTCTGGCTTTTACTTAAACTTACATTTAATTTAAACAGAAATGGTTAAATACTATCAAACTAATTTGTTATTAAGAACTGATTTTTCTGAAAGGATTTATTATAAATAAATAAGCTATAAATACGACATACTAATTTTGAATTTTTTTAGTTCATATTTTGATTCTTAGATTCTGAACTCATTTTCATTTGTAACATAATTCTCTAACCTATCAATATGTTTAGGTACAGAATTTGTCATTATTATGAAGTCAAAGCAAACACTCATTTTTTCTAGCCTCTCTTTCAGCTATTGTGTGATCTAGGCTCAGTCAATGTTTTGCATCTTCTTAAGACTTGGAATTGATATCTGGTGACCCAAGAAGTCATAGGAAGAAACTCTTTCTGACTCCAAGCAACTGATTGCTATGGAAGTATTGATATCCAGCTTCCAAGGTCTACTTCATGCAATGGCCTTGAGTGACAAGATTGATTTCTTGTGTTCCCTGTTTTGATGGTGGAGGTGGTAAAGTCTGTCATCTGGAATTAAGATGCTTTGTTTCCATGAAACTGACTTGGGCCATGGGCCTAGATTTTGAGTGGACTACTTTATTTCTGTCCAGGTGTTAGGTCTAGATCTCCAAGTTGTTACAGTGATACCATGAACTCTCTGTGTGCAGGTATTTTGAGAGTGGACAAAGCCATTCATCTATCACTACCATCCATCATCCACAAAGGTTCTCAGTTTCTTATGCTGCTTCTTTATAGGTTTCAAAACCATGTCTATACTGGCTTAAAAATCATCCAGAACCAGCTTCTGTTATTTATAACTGAAGTTCAATGATGTAATTAATAAACTAAAAATTTTCAAAATACATAGTCATAGATAATGAAGCTGAGCTGGGGAGAGAAATCATTCACATGACCTTATCAGTGAATGCAATATTGAATGGAGGGATATGAAGGAAGGGGTCACACCCTTTAGAATTCTTCATAGAGGAACTTGAGCCAGACTGGGGATGGGCCACTGAAGTTTGTTGGAAGAGAGTGAAACTTGTTTTTTGAGGGCATCATGGGATTGTGTAGATGTGGAACAATGCTGGTCCAGTACAGCAAGGCTTTAGAGGCTGTCTGCATCACAAAGAACATGTCTTTTATAGGGATCTCAAGTGCCACAGCCTTGAAGTATGAGTCAAGATGCCCACTCTAACTCGAGTGTCAATGACAAGGGAAGCTGCTTTACTTGCAAAGGTTGATGGAGCTAGAAAGGCAGAAGGTGTCTAAATCATGCACTGCTTTATAGGCCACACCAAACACTCCCAAGGGGTTGCCCTATATGACTCTATATAATGCTATAGAGTCTTTTCTCACCTACAGACAGAAAGGAATCAAAAGGGGAAGATTGCACACTCATTGAGAACTTCCTTCTGTTGAATCAGGGACCACAATTGGAAAGCTGTAGGCCAATAGTCTCTGGAACAGAAGTTTCATGGAAGGGATTCTTGGAAGACATGTGTGATTTTAAGGGGTCTCTTGGATTGCATTGGGATCCACATGATATGCATTGGAGAATGATGGGGTTGGATTGTGCTCATTGTTACGAGTGACATTTCAAAAGTTTTTTTTATTAATTTCATGTTCATGCATGAACTCATAGCAGCAGTGGCTGGCTTCACAGTACTGTAGCAGACTGGGACCACCAACATTCCATTATGGATGGGGAGTGCTGCCGCTCTTTGAGGAACTACAGGTAAATTGCCTGGGTAGGGGAATCTTGATCCTTGGGGATTAAGCTACTGGTTATTTTTACTTACTCATTTAAATAATTTTTCACTAATGTTGATGCAAGAAATCTCAATTAAACTCCGTGGACCAGGCAGCTAGACAGAAGACTATGGGTTAAGAACAATTGCTGTCTCTGATGACCTAGGTTTGATTGTAAGGATCCACATGGTGGCTCACAAATGTCTTTAATTCCAGTTCCAGGGGATCCTATACTTATATAGAAATACAGACATACATAATAATTTTTAATTATATAATTTTAAATAAGTTTTAAAGGGAGGGGATGAATGAGTACAAACACACACACACATACACATACATACACATATGCACATACATGCACACACAAGTATACACATGCACCTACCTACATACACACACATGCATACACACATAAATGTACACATGCACAAAACAAGAAAGAAAGTGGAATCTCGTTGGGAAAAGGGGGTTTGATGGGATGAGGAAGATGAAAAGAAAGAATGATGGGAAAATATATTCATGTGAAATTGTAAAAGAATAAAAAATTTTGAAGTGTCATACCCTCCAAAGCTAAAAAATATAATGCCTTATGTTGAAAAACCACAGGATGTGGTTGTAATGGAGTCTTTGTATAATTGTTGGCAGCTCAATAAATACAAGAAAGTCAACAAACAGACATAGGCTTCTTCTCCTTTAAGTGGTATGAATTGGTAACCTTTCAGGTTTAAATTGTATCTTCCAGAAAATTGACCAGGGCAGGTCTGGTGGAACTCAGTTGTACACTTGTCACCCAGAATCTTGAGGCAGTGAGACTGTCAATTTGAGACCAGTCTGCACCATCTAATGAGACAGTAGTTGGCCTGAGCTTCATATAGACATCCTGGCTCAAACCAGAACCAAGACCAAGACCAAGACCAAGACCAAGACCAGGACCAGGACCAAGACCAAGACCAAGACCAAGACCAAGACCAAGACCAAAACCAAAACCAAGCCTGGGGATAAAGCTCCAAGGGAGAGTAATTTTCTTGAATTTATAAGAATCTGTGTTCCTTCTCTACTAGAGTAAAGAATGTGGGCCTATGCATCCAAAAAGCACAAAATTAAAATTTCCTGGATACTACATGCATATTTTCATAAAATAATTTAAAAGTCACCAACATAAGGCATTTTCCATAATTTTATATTTGACTTTTTTATTACACAAAAATGCATGGCATAAGTTAGTATCAGGGTGCGGGAGTTTTGCGGATCTGTCAACTCAGAAGAATCACAAGACATTTAGAAAATAAGTTAGTGTTCTGAAATGTATTAATTAATACTTTTGACAACCCTGACCAGTAAAAGATCCTTAGAGATATATACCCCAATTTCAAATCCAATTAAAATGGTATCCATTACCAAATTAACCCATATACACTCAAATTTTGATATAAAATGAAATTGTCTCAAGATACTCTTTAATTAATGAAACATGCAGAAATATGTCAAGGCAATTATTAATCTACCTATTCTGCTGTTATATATATAAAAATCTTGAAGCTCCTTATATTAGAAGTGTTATAGTCAACTTCAATTCTTCTGTACTTCACTTAACAGATAACACTGTATGATACTCCACCATATGCTTGTTTAAATGCAGTGGAAAATGTTCTTTTCAAAGCATATGGTGATATAATTAGGTGTCTCTGAATATAGCAAGGTTGAAAATAAAACACCATGAACTAAGTTGAAGGGATTTGCTGTCTACATATCTATAGATCATATTTTCTGTGCATTATCATTGTCTTCATAAAGACAGTTCTAAATACTCAAGGATGAGAAACATCTGCCATCACCCACCATATAGCCCAGGACTGCTATCCTTCTTCTGCTGTGTGCACAGCTCTGAGATTCCAGTGCCCAGCCTCCTGGCGGAGTGCTGGCATCACTCCAGCTCCACCGGTGTTTGTGTAATGATCTATAGCAGACAGTCTGCTCTTATTCGTACATTAGCCACCTTGCTTTATGCCACCCAAGGCGTTGTTGTCTGTCAGTTGTCAAAAAGGCCTTCAGTGCCATTCCTTCTTGCTTTGGTATACTCAATGTTTAAAGAGAAGAAAAAAAGAGGAAAGTGTATTCTTTATGATGATAAGGAAATTGGTTGTTGTCACGAGACCTACAAACTTGAAACAGTACGTGCATTGCTGTGGGTGTGGTGGCACCTGTCTATAATCTCTGCCTTTAGGACTTTGAGGCCATTCTGGTCCACAAAGGATGATCTCATTATAAGCAATTAAAAAAAGTGTTAAATCCTAAAAAATAAAACATTTTGATTTTAGATGGGTGTGGGGTCATGGCGCTGTCCACTACTTTATCCAGTTATTTACAAGTTTAATTTACCTAGAGGTTAAAGACAGCAGGACTTTTCATGTTGCATATTTGAAAAATAAGCTTTTTTATGAGGACATAAGCACCTTATATTTTGTTGATAACCAGGTCTCAATTTTTTTTGATGTTTTTGATTGCAGTGAATAAGATGTGTTTTGGGCCAAATTGACCACTAATTGATACGTTAAGTTTCACAAATTTAAATACTAATTTTATAGCACTTGATGAGATTACTTTTGACTGACTCATAAGTCTGACCATCAGCAATCAATTGTGGGTATTACCGCAATACACGCAGTTGGGAGAGATGCTAAGAGCAATGGCTCCTGGTCCTTCCATGGGTTGTTTTCCTGGCTTTTTTATGGTGACATTTTCTGTTGTCGAAAATTGAAGAAAGGAATTATTATCTCTAGCTTTCCCAGCACAGTTACTTTCTAATCAACTTGTTTTTGCTTTCACCTTTTGTCAGGGGAATACTGACTCCCCAGGCGAACCAAATCCCATTCCCCAGTGCAGCAGTTTGCAAAGTTTAGAATGCATTAGACTCATCAGGAGACATTTTGAATTGCAGAGTGCTGGGTCCCAGCTTCATAAGTTTTGATTCCAGAGGCTCTGCATAGAACTGGAAATCTGCATATTTGATGAATTTGCATGTGATAAAAATGTTATTGGTGTTTAATCATATTTCAGGAACCTGTCACAGGGACAATGATCAGCTCTCCTGTATCCTAGGAGAGGCTGTGTAAAATAAGAATTTTATTTCTTATTGAGGAAGTCCCTACTAGTTCCCTGTTGCACCGGCTCTCTTCTGTTTTCTTTTTTGCAACAAGGATTTTGGCCAATGATACTCCTCTTTTATATGTTTCCACCAAAGTGAAAAAAGATTCCTTTTTGATCTAGCCACAAGGACTCTTTCTTGAGAAAAAAAAAACCAAAAAAACAAAAGTGTTCCTTGGGCCAACTGAAGAATATATATCTTTGAGTTCACTTAGAAAATTGTTTGAAAATTATAGTCCACTGATATTTTATTTCTGAAAGATAAGCAGCCTTTTTTAATTTGAACTGGTATATTGAGAATCTAACTTGAGAGGCAAGATTTAGGTTAAATTCTGATTTTATGAATTATTAGGATGTGTGACCTTGCATGTATTAATTAAGAATGGGTGGTCTTAGTTTTCCCATCTGTAATGTAGGAATAAAACTTCCTCATGTAGATAGGTGCATAAAACAATAATAAGATATTTGTGGTGATTCTTTAGAGAATGATGCTCTTGACTGCTAGAAGCTCTACCTAAAAGTAGTAATATCTTTGCTGATAAATACTGAAATTTGGAAATATCAAGGAGTGCATATGACTTTCTTTTAAATGAACATTTTGAAGAATGACAGAATTTTATATTTGACAGTGTCATTTCTTCAGGTTTTGTTCACTGAATATTTATACAAGTGCTATACACTTTTGGATCTGTGGTCTCTGATACAGAAGGCTATTCATTACTTGAGACAAATCTTTGCCCACATTATTTAACTTCAGATGATTCTGAAGGTCTGATACCAACTCCACAATTTACTGAAGTCTCAAATATTTACTTATTTGTGCTCAGAGTATGCTAGTCTACACCTTTCCGCTCTGACAACATAAACTAGAGCAGAGAAAAATGAGTTTTAAAATTAGATTGATTCTTAAAGCATGCAAGTGTGTAAACACAGGAATGCAGAGATAGCTGGGCTATTTCTGTGAATCAAAATTGGGTACAAATCTGTTTAACTGGAGAAGACTTTTCCAGGTCTGGTAACCAGTAGTGACTCATAGGTTTAGCCAATGAGTTGAGTGAGACATAATGGGTAGAAATTATAGACTCTATTTTATAAAAATATTAAGAAAAAAATTAAGCATTCTTTCTGCATCCCTCTGTCCCTGCAAGCCACAGTGTGGCTATGGTGTAGTGAGCAGTGCTGATCCCACAAATGAAGATGGGCCATGGGTGGAGAGGATAAGGAGCAATACAACAGACTCTGTGTTTCACTCTAACACTGTAGGGTACAGGGACTTGGTCAATCTTGAAGTGTTTTCCTTTGGCTTGTTAATAAATGAAAAATGCTTTATTTCTGCAGCTATATTTAATAACTCTTTTGTGAGTGGTTCTACTTACACATCCCCAGTGACTCCTCTTTCATTAGGTAGACTGTCTCACCTTTAGTGGGTTGCATGAAATCCACTACATTTTAGAACCTCCCCCTTGACTAGGAAGCACAATGTAGGCAAACAAATGGAAGCAGATATTCCTGACATATATTTGGCATATATTCCTGAATATATGCCAAAGAAGAAAGATCCCACTTGAAAACAGTGGCATGAAAGCTACAGCTTCTAATAGTAACTTAGTCTTAACCAATCTAAGGATTCAAAGAAATTACTTTAGTAGGTAACTTTGTCATATAGTACCAAGTAACAAATTTAGTGGCATAAAAGACCAACCAAACAGGGATTGTTGAAGTTTTTATCACACGATTTTGGGGATAAACTGAATTCAGTTCTGTGTCTCATACCTGGAAACTCTACAGTGCCAGTGAGATAGAACTGTGACTGGACCATGTCTACATCATTCCTTCTCTTGGGTGGAGGTGGAGATTGATACAGACTTAGCTGGGGATGGTGGCCCAAAACTGTGTCTTTAGAGTGAGCTCCATATTTTTCTTCATTTGCAGAAAGTACTGTCTAAAGACATCTAAGTAGAAATTGTATTCATTAAAAAGTTTTTTTTCCCCCAAAAATTTATTGTATGGGTATTTTGCCTGCATATATGTTTGTGTCCTACTTGTTTGCCTGATGACCACAGAAACCGGTAGAGGGAGCTGGATTCCCTAGAACTGCAGTTGCAGATGATTGCCAGCTATCATGTGAGTAGTGGGATTTTAACTGGTCTATTAGAACAGCAGCCAGAGCTTTTAACCACTGAGGTCACAGAAAAGCCCTAGCAATGATTTTCATAAACTGTCTTCGAGAGTTGTGTCATTTAATTGTGGGCATGATTAAAGCCTGCTTACACTGGAGCGTGTGTGTGTGTATGTGTGTGTGTGTGTGTGTGTGTGTGTGTAGGTGTGGTGTTTTCTTTCATGTGTAAAATTACCAGGGTCTTGTTTCAAGAGCACTTATGGATGCGAGTCTCTTCCTCTCTCTTTTTTCTTTGTTTATTTTAGAAAAGGACTATTAATTTAGTAGAGTATTAACTTTCACCATTTCAGAAGCTAAAACGGTCATCAGATAGCATCTTGGGCCTCTAGCAAAGCTTCCTCCATCTTACTGCTTTATCAGCAGTACCTGCTTATCAGGGTTAGGGCTATTTGTAGCCCTGTTGTCAAGCAGTGCCTATCATCATCCACCATTGGCTCAGGACTGTGCCTACCCTCACCATGTATAGTATAAAGGGATATGCTGTATCTTCCCATTTTGCAAAATCCCATTCTAAAAGTTCAGAACCTTGTTATCGAAATTAGGCAAGTAGTAGGTAAACTTCCTTCAATGAAACTCCATCAACTAAACAAATGGACAGCAGGATGTCCCAATGCTCCCAAAACAATATAGGCAATTGCCACTGCTATTGACTGCTTATCAGCACTCACTGCTCAGACACTCTTTGCCAAAGATTCCAAACGCTTTGGTCACTGGCCATAGAGAAAGCATCAGAATTGGACCAGAAACTTCCCGTGAGATTTCTAGGGCATGAATTGTGATCAGTAGTGTTATTCAGTTATGGATCCTGTGTAAAATACTTAAAGGTTACTAAAGATGAACCTACTGTTGTAAAAGTGGCAAGTTTCTTAGTCACTCATTGGGTGGCATGAGTTATGAAGACACACCTTTAATCTGTGCCATACCATTTCTGGAAGCCTATGTAAGGACATGGAAGACAGACACTTTTGCTCTCGGTCTGCTTGTTCTTGCCTTGTTAGCAAGTCTGTTCCTTCACTGGCATTTGAGCCTACCTCTTTGCAATCTCAGGATGTATTGAAGACCAGCTGAGACATCCAGCTGTGAGGGCTGAGCAACTTTTGGATTGAATTCTCCATTTATAGCCAGCCATTGTTGGATTAGCTGGATCACAGCCTGTAAGTTATTCTAATACCCCCATTTCAGTCTCTCCCTCCCTCCTTCCCTCCCCTTCTCTTTCTCTCTGTATATATGTAATATGTATAAATGTATATATAATATTTTGTCTCTCTCTGTCTCTGTCTCTGTCTGTCTGTCTGTCTGTCTGTCTCTCTCTCTCTCTATATATATATACATACATATCTTCTATAAGTCTTATTTTTTTGGAGAACCCAGAGTAATACAGATAGCAAACTCTTTTTCCTTTCTGCTTAGATTTGATGCCTACTCCATAGGAGAGAATTCACATAAGAAAGGCTGGAGAAATAGTTTACCTCAGGGATGAGCACACTGATTGCTTATCCAATACCAAATTGTCAACCCTATAGACATATCTACAAGTAACAGTATATAGACTGATCAGGTTATATCCACACATTTAGGAAAACACACACACACACACACACACACACACACACACACACACCCCAACAGTTAAAGAAAACAAGGCCCTGAATTTGAAAGGGGGATTACGTGAGAGAGTTTGGGGAAAGGAAAAAGAAGGGGAAATGATATAATCCTATTATAATATTAAAGACTTAAACATTTTAAAACATCCCATACCTGGGAGATCATAGGCACTAGTGGAAGCCGTTGCTGCTATTTTTGGTAAATAGACTCGATGTGTCTAATAAACCATCCTGTAAATACCACATTTATACCCATGCATCAGCACTGCTGTCAACTTTGGGCAGAGAAGCTTCTTTTTGCAGTCTACCACAGAGAGAGGCAATTGGTCGAAGTGCTGAGAACAAATGACTGCTGAATGTTTTGCTAAAATGGAATGCCTGTATAACCCCCGAAAGGCTCAGGGAACATCATAGAAGAAGGGGCAGAACAAATGTAAGGGCTGGAGGAACAGTTGGAGAAAGGTTTGAGATGCTGACTTCTGGGCACAATCTATCTTGAGATCACAGAAGCTGTGATTACCTGTAGAAGATCTACACATGATTGGACTCAACATCTGATCATGGAAGGAAGCTGGCTTATAGGAGCCAATCCTCTCTGAGTGTATTGTGCTGTTAGTGGTGGGCAGGGGAAGGAATAATATTTTCTTCAGTGGTGAAGCCACTGATAAGATACTCACGTTTAGATACTCACGTTTCTGTAAGCAAGCTGTTACCTGAAACTCACTGGGTCTCTCTCTCTCTCTCTCTCTCTCTCTCTCTCTCTCTCTCTCTCACACACACACACACACACAATTATGTGTAATTATTATACACTAATAAAAACATAGGAGAAAGATGGGTTTTCCTCCTGCGTCCCCAGAATACAGTAGTGGTACAGCACACAAAGGAGACTATCAAAGATACTGCCATCATGGATGGTCAAACATTTCTCCATCTTAGATGAAGACTCAAGCACATCTGACAGTAGCATGCTCTAGGCACTTACTCTGTACTCACAGTTTTCCGTTCCTCAAGGAAACCTAGCCTTGCCATTCATCAGCCTATTCACTGTACTTCCTGTCTATACAGCGGTAGAAGTTCTGAGTACTTCTATTAAATATTTACCTGACGTTTCTAAGATGTCAGTGATTTTGCCAGAATTCATGCTCTAAACGTTGACATTTTGTTTAGCACTGGACTGCATTTATGCTGCTCATCCCACAGCTTGTGATAGAACTGAAATAATCCTACTGCTTAGGAAGTCATGGTTGTTGTAACATTATAGAGCGATGAGTTACTCTTGTGTTTGTTGTAATGACATTGCAAATAGCCCCGCTGTTCTGCCGGTGGTATAAGTGTATGGGGATTGCATAGTTTATGATATTTGATAATGATACAATACTTTCTCATGTGATTTAAGAACATTTTCCTTCTACTTATAATAAAAAAGCTTGCTGTAAACAAGTACAGTGTATTATGTCACCCCTAGCCTAATACCACATTTGATTTTCTTTGAGGTCCTGGGGATGGAACTAATGACCTCACACACACGCTAAGTAGGTGCTGTATAGCTTCAGCCCTACATCTCTTGTTTAAATCATTTCCTCTCTGTTGGACTTAATGAATCAAGTGCTGTTCACCACATCGTAGGAGCAATAGGCTGAACTGTCTATCATACCATGTAGCCTAGATATGCAGTAAGCGTCATCATCTAACTTAGCTTATGCTGCTGTTTGCTTAGGGGTGAAATTAACGCATGTTAAAATCACCTAATGGCACAGTTTCCAGTCTGTATCCCCACAGATAAGCAAAACGCAACTCTAATTTTCTTACAGGGCTTTGCAATTGTGTTTTAATGCTTCATACTATAAGCCTGAGACACATGCCCCCTCCTACTTCTTCATTTTAAGCCCGTCTTAAACACAGACTCAATATGAGACTATTTGGTACTCATTTTTAGGATTCTTACAATCTAACCATTTAACTGAAAGATCTTCAAAGTACCCCCTCTTATTCCTGAAGATCTTTCAGTATGACTCAACAGTTCCAGATGCTGCCACTTCAAATCCTTCTAAAGCTTCTAACATTTCTGCACTCTGTTGCATTTTATGATCATTTTCCTGATAGTGAATAGGCTATCATCTCTGTCCAGGTGCTGCTTTAAAGTTTGAATCCCTAATTGTTTAAAGAGCCCATAAAAGTGAGAAAGAGCAAGGAAGGGAAGCAGGAGTTGCGCTGAAGGGAAATGTTGGAGGGGGTGAATAATGTCAATACAGTATTTACATACGATGTAAATTTTCAAAAAATGAAAATGTTAAACAATAATAACAAAATCAGTAATGGTTTCACAGTAGTATGAATATGCTATACTAAAACCCACTGTATTATGTAAATGGGAAAAACTGCAAGCTATGTGAATTATTTATCAATCGAGATTTTATTTTAAAAGGCTCAGAGTGAGAAGTCCTTTTGTTTTCACACTCAGCAAGTCTTGGCTGCTGTGTTTTTAGCAGCTCATTCTGTAGCTTGGCTCTTGCCTCTGGCCATTTTTCATATGCAATTGAGAAGCAGACACCATTTCAGCAGTCTGCCTTACACTCAGCTCTTACTCAACATATTCTCTGTTGCACATTGCTCTAGCCCATAGTGTTGTCAGGTTTCATACCTTAGCACCCAAGTGCGCCTTGTTTTCTCATTTCCCTTCGCATGTCCCTTAGTTTCTTTGAGCATTGTCTGACACCCCCTTAGGTACCCTCAGCTTCCACTGATATCTTTCTGGAAGCTCATTCAGCCCTACCAACAGACTTCTCAATATTTCTTCACTTTTGCTTACCTCTGTGTCCCAAGAGCAGTGACTCACCTTAAGGTATTTTTATACAGCAGCATCTTCCTTCCAGGTGCTTGAAGCTTTCTTTCACTTTTACACCCTAAGGAGGAATACTTGAGTCTGAGGTCCAGTCCGGTCTTCAGAAGCAATGTCCAAAGCCGGTGTCTACTCTTAAGAAACAAACAACCCCCATACTCCTGGAGACTGATCCACCAACCAAAGAATACACATGGAGGGACCCACGGTCCTGGCCACAAATGCAGCAGAGGAGGGTCTTGTTATCGATCAGGGGGAGGAGAGGCCCTTGGGCCTGAGGGTGTTAGATCCCCCAGTATAGGAGAATGACAAGGAGGGAAGACGAGAGTGGGGAGGTGGGTGGGTGGGTTGGAGAATATCCCCATAGTGGCAGGGGGAGGGCGGAGGGAATGAGGAGGTTCCAAAGGGGAGATCTGGAAAGGGGGAAACATTTGAAATGTAAATAAAATATGAAAAAAAAAGAAAGAAGCAAACAACCCTAAGGTACAACAGCTGAAGAAGGTCACTGTATGCTCAATTTTAGCCTTCATGGTTTTGAGGTCTGTTGGGCTCAGGTAGTGTGTTAGGATTTTATTGCTGTGAAGAGATACCATGACCATGGCAACTCTTATAAAGGAAATGTTTAATTGGGGCTGGTTTACAGTTTCAGAGGTTTAGTCCATTATCATCATGGTGGGAAGCATGGAAGCATGCAGGCAGATGTGATGCTGGAGGAGCTGAAAGTTCTACAACTTGATCTGCAGGCAGCAGAAGGAGACTGTGGGCCACACTGGGCATATCTTGAGCATATGAAACCTCAAAGGTTGGTACCACAGAGACTCACTTCCTCCAACAAGGCCACATCTACTCCTCCAACAGATTCACACCTCATAACATGGTCCTCTATGTATTCAAACATGTGAGTCTATGGGGGTGGGGATACCTAGTCAAATCACCACATTCCACTCCTGGCTCCCATAGGCTTGTAGCCACAACATAACGCAAAATTCATGTAGTCAAACTTGAAAGGTCCCCATAGTCTATAATAGTTTGAACAATGTTTAAAAGTCCAAAGTTCAAAGTCTGTTTGGAGATTCATACAATCTCTTAACTGTAATCCCATTTTAAATCAAAATAGAAAAAACAGACCACATACTCCCAGCATATAATGGGACAGACTATACTGTTCCAAAACATAGGAAAGTGGCATAGTTAGGAAGTACTGGACCAAAGCAAGGCTGAAAAACAAGCTGGACAAACTCTAACCTCTGCACTTCTGTCTGATGTCAAAATTCTCTTTAGATTTCTAACTCTTTTCAGATTTACTGACTATAACACAATTCTTTCTCTTGGACAGGTTCTCTTCCATGTTAGTGATTTTTCTAGGCAGGTATCCCATTGCTCTGACATCTCTAGCATCTTGGGGTCTCCAAGGTAATACATACAGGCTTCAACTTAAAGAGTCATACAATGTCCTTTCACAGCTTCACACAATTGCCCCTCTGGGCCCCCATGCAGGGGCACCCCTTGCTACATGCCTGGCTTCAGTGGTTTTTGTTAGTCTCAGAGGGAGATTCCATAACCTCCTTTTTCTGTTCTTGACTCTAAAGCCAGAGTCATGAGGTGGAATCTTCTAAGTTCTGTTGCTTGCTGAAGCTGGAATATGGCCCCTCTTTTCTATTACATCTTCATCAACTTTCCACTTTCAATGATTTCCTTCACTGCCTAAGTTTAGATGTCTGGCAACTTGCTCTGTAGACTGACTTTGAACCCAGAGACCAGCATCCCGAGTGCAGGGATTAAAGGCATGTACCACCATGCCTAAACCTAAGCTTTTCTTTAATTCTTTTTTTTTTTTTTTAAATTGGATTTTTTCTTTATTTACATTTCTAATTCTATCCTCTTTCCAGATCCCCCCCAAAACCCCTTATCCCATCCTCCTTCCCCTGCTTCTATGAGGGTCTGCTCCCACCTTCTCACCCCTCCCTGCCCTCGAATTTCCCTACTTGGGGGCATCGAGCCTTCACAGGACCAAGGGCTTCTTTTCCCACTGATGCCCGACAAGGCCATTCTCTGCTACATGTGTTGTTGGAGCCATGGGTCCCTCCATGTGCACTCCTTGGTTTTTGGTTTAGACCCTGGGAAATCTGGTTGGTTGATGTTTTTGTTCTTCCTATGGGGTTGCAAACCCCTTCAGTTCCTTCAGTCCTTTCTCTAACTTCTCCACTGGGGACACCATGATCAGAACAATAGTTGGCTGCAAGCATCTTCCTCTGGCAGAGCCTCTCAGGAGACAGCTATATCAGGCCCCTGTCAGCATACACTTCTTGGTATCCACAATAGTATCTGGGTTTGGTGACTGTATATGGGATGGATCCCTAAGCGGAGCAGTCTCTGAATGGCCTTTTCTCCAGTCTCTGTTCCACTCTTTGTCTCTGTATTTACTCCCGTGAGTATTTTGTTCCCTCTTCTAAGAAGGACTGAAACACCCACACTTTGGTGTTCCTTCTTCTTGGGTTTCATGTGATTTGTGAATTGTATCTTGGGTATTCTGAGCTTTTGGGATAATGTCCACTTATCAGTGAGTACATACCATATGTGTTCCTTTGTGATTGGGCTACCTCACTCAGGATATTTTCTAGTTCCATCCATTTGCCTAAGGATTTCATGAATTCATTGTTTTTAATAGCTGAGTAGTATTCCATTGTGTAAATGTATCACTTTTCCCAGTTCCTTCCTATTCCTCTTCCCATTTAGATGCACTCCCTTTCTGTTATTAGAAAACAGGCTTTTAAGGGATAATAAAATAAATAAAATAAAATACAATAAAATAAAATGTAATATAATGAGATAAAACAAAACTTAACACATCAGTCTAGGACAAAACAGGAGGAAAAGAGTCCAAGCAAAAGTAGAAAAAACCAGAGACCCACTCCTTTGCAGTCAGAAATCCCATAAAAACACTAAACTGGAAGCTATAATATATATACAAATGACTTGTAGGGCACAAAGAAAGAAGAAAAAATATAAATAAAAATATATAAGATAATATGTTAAAATTACCCCCTCCCCTAAATCCAAACAAACCCTAAAACAGGAAAAATCTTGACATGACATTATGAGACAGGGAACCTCTAAAGGTGCTGTTGAGTTTGTTTTCTGTTAACCGTCAACTGCTAGACTTGCAGCCTACCCTTAAGAGTAGTTGGTTTCTCCAGTAAGACTCCCTTGGAGTAAGCTACATTTACATTTACAAGTGGTTATCAATTGGACATAGCTTTGGGATTTGGGATGGAGGTGTGGGTCCACTTCTCTAGGCTCTAAGATGATATTTGGTGCGGTCTTATGCAGACTTTGTGCATGCTGCCCCAGTCTCTATGAGTTCATATGTGTGTTGATTTTGTTAATTGAGAGGGCTTTGTTTTCTTAGAGTTCTCCATCTTGTCTGTATTTTACACTCTTTCTGTCTCCTCTTTCATGGGCATTCAATGAGTCCTGAGGGAAGCAATTTGATGGGAGATACACCATTTAGAGCTGAGTACCATTGACTGGCTGTGGGTCTCTTTACTAGTTCTCACCTGCTGTATGGAGAATCTTTTATGTTGATAGCTGAGCAAGGCACTGGTTGATGAGTATAGCAAAATGTCTGAATGTCATTAGGTGTAAATTTATTATTACTTTCTTTTTTTCTTCCTTTTTATGGACAGTAATATTTGGCTTTCGCCTATGTTTCTGGCTATATAGTCTCCAGTACTTGGTTGTCCAAGTAGTATCAGGTATGGTTCCCATCTCAAGGAGTGGGTCTTAAATCAAATCAGATATTGGTCGGTTACTCTCACAAACTTTGTGCCACCATTGCTCTAGCAATACTTGCAGGCAGGACAAAATTGTAGATCAAAGGGTTTGTGGCTGGGTTGTGTTTGTCTTTTTCCTTCTGTAGCATGCAGAGTACCTTCCTGTACTAAAGATGCCAACACATGGGGTGAAAGTTCTATGAAGCTACCAACTCGACTTCTTCATGTTTAATAAATTGTTATAGATGTTGTCTTTAGCACTTGCCATCTCTTGTCACCAAATGAAGCTTCCAGTAAAGGAATTGGGTTACATTTAATTGAGATGTTGGCCAAAATGCTTCCATGGGAACCCTCAAACAAAAGTATCTGATAGCAAGGTAGAAATGGTTAATGAGGGATTATCTATGGTAGGTTTGCCTTTGGGCTCATCTGCTGGCCATTTGGGGTGGCTTCCTTCCTAAGAAGGGGACTTAGAACTGTTTAGCAGTGGAGAAGGTGACCTGAACAGAGGCA
>JADRCH010000260.1:140564-208061 GCA_019843965.1 Rhynchomys soricoides
TAACCTCCACTCCCATCCTTCTTGAGGAAGCCTCTTAGCCAAATTGCAAGTTTAAGCACCTGGAATTTCTCTTCATGCAAATAAAGCATTTCCAGCACTATAGTCCCAGCCAATAATGTACACTTTTGTTAAAAACCCTACCAACTCTCCAAGAATTATATAGCCCTTGTTACCCTCAAATAAAGAGAGCTGCTGTTTCGTGGAATATCACCTAAGAGAGCTGTTTCACTTTCTTCTGGCAAAGGAGAGCTGTAACATTAAGAACCATCTTGGAGAAGGCCTTCTCTCCCAGTACTAATTAGTCTTGACTGAGAGATCCTGCAAATTCATCCACCAGGCAAAGCTTGGTTCCTTTCATTCAGGCCAGCTCTCCACAGTGCCTGAATACCCTAAGGGCAGAAGCAGTGCCAGGCCCTCAGTGGGTGAGGGATTATTTGCAGGAGCATGGGCATCAGCAGCAGTTACATTACTGAAGAAAACATTTCTCCTCTTCCAGCCATCATTAAGTAGACTTATATTCTTGGTGAGGGACCTCTTTTCTCTCCCAACCCTGAAAAACAGTTGTTGGGCCTACTATTACATATGCCTTATGCTGATGACTATAGTTGCTCAGTGTTTAAGAATGCAAGAACCTGGACGAAAGTTCTCCACAATGCTTCACCCCCCTCAGGTTTTAATGCCCACTTTTCTTCTTCTCCATGAAGTTCCCTGACCTTGCAAAGGGTGCTGTAGGTGTCCTATTGAGCTTGCCATTTATTATTACAACAATGATAAAATTTGAGCCTTTGTAGTAACTGCTGTTCACTGTAAAAGTAAGTGTCCTGCGCAACCGGAAGCAGTACTGGTCTATGGGTATAAGCAAACATATTTAAAAGAGAATTTGACAAGCACATCATATACAGTTAGGAACTGAAAAATAGCAGCTCTCCACTAGAGCATCTGACCTTTCTACCCACATTACTTTGGTCAGATATGAATTCCATTATGTCAAGAAGGCTTCAAAGCAACCACAAACAGTTGGTTACTCCCATTACAGACTTGCTAATGTTGCATCAATCGACATGGATTTGGTATGCATATGCATGCATGCACACACACTAACAATTAATGGATATGGTTTGAAAAAACTTAAGTACCCTTTGCTTAGTTGCAGGCTTTCTTTGTCTGGCTCAGCATACATATCCATTTTTCTTCCTGCAGGATACAGACACAGACAATCAGCATACACATTCCTTGTCTTTCCTTAGGGTACAGGCAAAGACATTCTGTTGACTTGTAGTCACTAAAGACATTGTTTTGACTGTAAGTTTCTAAAATTTTGCATTCTGTGAAACCCTGAATTTGTCTACCTATAGTTTTGGTCTGAGCCTTTTGGCTTTTGGTAACAACTCAAATTTTATGAATTGATTCTCAAAGAGATTTCTAGAAGGTTTTCACAAAAAGGATGGACACTTCTTTAGAAGATAGCCAGAATCAACTCAAGGGAGTTGGTCATCTTAGAAGCTGATTATGTAGCCACCATGAAATCTTTGGATAACCATGGAGTACACTGTGACTAACGGATAGCTCTTCAGCCTGCATCCCTAGATAGACCACTATTCTGATACCTTAGAACCCTGATATCATAATTGCTATTGTTGTTCACACCTCTCAATTTTGGGCAACTTGTTACACAGCAACAGATAACGTATGTGAAGAGATGTCATTTAAATTTACAAAATTCATGTAAGACACAGAGTTATGATGAGAGTGAGGGCACCATGAAGATTTCTTTAATTAGATAAATATAAAGCTCACAGCACAGATATTTTCCCAGTAAGTAGTATAGTTGTCAAAAACTAAATAGAAAATGTGTTGGACATGGATTTGGCAAGGAATTTATTGATTTTTTACTCTATGATGACTTGAAGATGGGTACCATACTGTACATATGTTCATCTGTGACAGCTGAAGTCATTTCTTCCCTAGAAAATTTTGCAACAGGTTCTACCTATATCTGTTAACCATATAGTTCTATGGACAAAATCTCCCATATATCCATTTACAGAAGAAAACATTTCAGAAAAAAAATCACATTATTTTTTGAAAGTTCAGCATGACAGTCAATGATGTCTGGGTTTCATGGCATTGCTGTGTGCTTCTCCATATGGAGAGCAGAGCCTGCACACATGTGGTAATTCATGCATCACCACATACTCACTAATGAAGCAAGGTAAAGCAACAGAAAAGCTTTCATGCCGTCAACATGCAGCTGGTGTGTGATGCCAGATGTAAAGTCACTAATGTTCTTGCCAAGTTCTTGGGATCATGTCATGATTTATTTAAACTCTCACAATCAGGAATAGGCTGATTTAAAAAGAAAATAGTCATATTCAAGGAGTCCAATGAATAGGTGAATAGAAATATAGTTTTGTAACATAAAATCATGACTATATATCAAATACAAAATTATGAGTTATGTTTTTCATTCTTTGTAGCTTATCATGTTTTCTCCTGAAGAAGTGAGTTAAAATCTTCCTTTCTAACTACTCAATCCCTGCAGAATTGCCTTAGAATGACTTGTATGACATCAGGAGAGATGTAATAAAAACAAAAACTATTTTATTTTAGGACAGTTGTTACACATCACTATCCAAAATGAATTGTATATAGCAGTCTTTTTATAATATCCTCATGAATCTTCTTTGATATGTCATAATCCATGACATTAGAGTTTATTCTACCTTAGACCAAAGAATCGAGGTGTCTTGATGGGAGCTATTTACACTCTTAAGACAAGAAATGTGACGAGGGTTGGAGATGCTTTACTACCTAGAGAAGACTTTTTATCTGGTAACAGGAACTGTTAGGGTCATTCTTTATAACTGATCACCATCAGAGGCAGATACGATCAAAAGCAATTGTGAAAGTACATTTTCTTTTACTGAACTTTTGTTAATGTGCCTGGAATCTGAACATCACAGTTAATAAAAAGTTGTTTTTACAAAACAACAAACCAAACCAAAAGTGTATGTTTATCAATGTAACGTTCCTTTTTTGCAAGCATATTCTATTTAGTCTTTAAGAAAAATTCTAGTAAAGTACAGATAACACAAAATTGGCCATTTTAACCATTTTAAAAGTACACAGTTCAGAGAGGGAAAGACATGGAGGCACTGTTCACTTCATGGTGGCAACGACATGCGCAGAGTACATTCTATTCTGGTGAACCAGGATACAGATGGTGACACAAGAATCACATGTCACATATATAACATTCAAAGGCCCACTGCTAGTGACCTATTTTCACCATTCATATTCCATATTGCAATGTTTGCAGGGCCTCCTCAAAATGGCATCCTCAGCAGGGGACACCTTATTCAAGACAAATGTTTATGTAGAAGATCAAGTTCAAGCCATAGTTCCTTAATCAGGACTGAGTGTAGTCTATTATGCGTTCTTTTCAAGCATGCTGCCAATGAGTTACATACTCCAGTAGCTGAGTCTTTTCCTGTATGTTATCTGTTTCATGACAAGAGATAATTTTGTACCTTTAGCACTTACATAGTGAATTTAATTAGACTAAATTATTGCTGAGAACACCATAATCAAAAGTAACTTGAGGAAAAAAGGGTTTATTTTACTCCCACTTTCACATCAGTTTGTCTTTTCAGAAAAGCAGAATAAGAATTCAAACAGGGCGGAATACAGAAGCTGATGCAGAGGCCATGGAGAAGTGTACATCATGGTTTGCCCAGACTGCTGCTGTATAGCATCCAGCACCATGATCCCAGCGGTGACACCACCCACAGTGAGCTGGTTCTCTTACATCAATCAAGAGTATATACTACAGGCTTGCCAATAGGCAAATCTTGGGGGTGGGGGCTTTCATAACAGAGGTACCTTTTCCAAAATGAAGCAATCTTGTGTCCAGTAGACATAAAACTAGCCAGAAAAACTATTATCTTTAAATATTTTTTCAGGGACTGAATGGAAAAATGAAAGAAGAAACAAAGGAGGAAGAAATGAAGGGCAGGCTCTCTGGACAGAGAAAGTCCCCATTTAGATTATTGCCTGGTTAACACTGCTTATGCAGCTAAGAAAAAAACAAAACATAATAATTATCCAGAATAACTATTTTCCAGATAAAA
Source organism: Rhynchomys soricoides (assembly GCA_019843965.1). Lineage (NCBI taxonomy): Eukaryota > Metazoa > Chordata > Mammalia > Rodentia > Muridae > Rhynchomys > Rhynchomys soricoides. Next base: position 144,695 of record JADRCH010000260.1, read on the forward strand.
TGACTGAAGTAGGCCCAGAAGTGAAACACATCTTCATTACGGTACTTTTCTTAAGTATTTATTTTGATTTGATGGCATATAAACATGAAATCTGGATCAGTTTCTTCATTAAAAGTCCCATGATTTCTCTTTATGTACCAGGTTCAATGTGCCAGCCAAATTTTAGTAATTACTCGTTTTCTCCTTAGAATTCCTAAAGAATGTGGGCTAGGAAGATAATTCTTTGCTTTCCCGTGGTGGCCATTGTGACCATTTATTGAAACGACCAGTGTGTCGCGCAGCTGGTAGAGTACAGCAGCTTGGGCCACAGCTCTAGTTATATTCTTTGGCTCGGAAAACCTGCACAAGTTAAACAACAAAATGAATTGTGGAGTAGCTTGTCTCAGGGGTAGACAAGCTAAACCATGGAGTGCAAGATTCTTTATAATAATAATTTTTAAAAAGCAGGACAAGAAAACTTGAAATTCCTCTATATGTTTGAGTCATCATTTTCAAAGTTTTGTTTTTTATATGCCAGTGCCTCCCCGTTGTAGAATCTAGTTGTTTTTCTTTTGTTCTGGCTCCTACAGCATTACAAATTTACTATAGATAATGCATAAAATAAAAAAAAAAAACTATAGCAATTCTCACCACTGAAAACAACCATGATAAGTATTTTGAAGAACGCTGTGGAAATTTGAATGAGAAATGCCCTCCATAGGCTCATGTATTTGAACACCCATTTGGTGGTGGTTTTCAGGGAGCTTCTGGAGACTTTAGGAGGTAGAGCAATGCTAGAGGAAGTATGGTACCGGACGTGGGCATTAGGGTTTTATAGCTATGTATTACTTCCTGTTCTCTATCTCTCTGCTTCCTGTGTGTAAATGAAAATGTGATCAGCCAGCTTCCTGGCCCAGCCATCATGCTTTTCCCAACTCTTGCCCTGTTTTCCTTCTCAGCCACAATGGATCCTAAGCATCTGGAAACATGAGCCACACTGAAGCCTTCCTTTCTTAAGTTGTTTTGGTTATAGAATTTTATCACAGCAACAGAAAACCACCGAATACAGAAATTGGTATCAAGAGTGCGTATTTCTGTCATATTGTTCATTGTAAGGATTGTGGAATAATTTAAAACTCTGTGCTGGAAACGCCAGAGAATATACTCAGATCATAGAAGGGAGTTTGAAATATGATTGTTGAGAGATCTACAAACAGTCTGTAGTAGGCTCGAATAGTTTCCTGGGGAGACCCAGGCATGGCTAGGGCTGTTCATGTGATTTTGGGGCTAAGAATCTGAGCTGGCGAGATGGCTCAGTGGGTAAGAGAACTTGCTACTTTCGAAGAAGAGTCGATTTTGGTTCCAGCACTCATGTTAGGTGCCTCACAACTTCCTAGAACTCCAGCTTCAAGGTACCAAATACCCTTTTTCGGACTCTGTGAATTCCATTAGCCACATGCATGTAATCCCATATTCACTCTCTCACACACAATTAAAAATAGAATAAAAATTAACAAAAAGGGAATCTGTGGTTGTTGATCAACTGAGGCTGAAGAATCAGCAGTCTTTACCAAGAAACCAACACAAGAGGAGGGAGGGAGTCATCAATCCACCCACAAAACCTTCAATTTAAAAATTTTCTTGCCTCCAAGACATGTAGAAATGAAGATGGAGCAGAGATTGAGGAGACAACCAATGACTAGCCCAACTTGAGACCCACCCCATGAGAGAGGGCCAATAGTAATGTCTCTGATGCTGAAGCAGATTCATGTGATGTTTTGCTGAAGCAGATTCATGAGAGAACATGTGATGTTTGGAGAGATAATGATGGCGTGCTTGTATAGCTAGCCATGCAATGCTTTGCCGGCCTTTACTTGAGGGAGGCACAGAAGAGAACGTCTCCTGGCATTCCTGCTGTTTCTGGTCACTTCTGCTGACTGGTGCTGGTTTGGTGGCTGTTTCTGCTGGATTGTGCCACCACTGGTGATTTGTATTTGGTGATACTTTTTGACCTGGACTGCTGGTATCCTGAGGAGTGGGGATTGCAGTTGCCACTACACAGGTCTATATCCCCATTGTCCTGTTTACTATCTTTCCCCCCCTACCGCTAGACAGTGGGCTAGAATGATGGTGGTTGAAACATTTGAAAACACTTTTTAGGTTTTGAAAAATCTAAGCCTGTGGAGGGGTCAAGGACAGTACAAGAAGACCTACAAAGTCAACTACTCTGGGAGTATGGGGGATCACAGAGCCTGGACCACCAATCAGGGAGCATGTAGGAGCTGGACCTACACACCCTCTACATATTTGTAGAAAATGTGCAGCTTGGTCTTCATGTGGGTCTCCTAATAAATGGGGTGGGGGCTGTCTCAGTCTCTGTTTGCTGCCATTGGATCCCCTTCTCCCTACTTGGACTGCTGGTTGGACCTCAGTGAGAGAGGAGGTGTGTAGTCCTGCTGGGACTAAATATCTCAGGATGGGATGGTACCCAAGGGGGTTTCCCCTTCTCTGAGGAGAGGGGGAGGGGGCAATGGTAGGGAGAAATTTGTAAGGGTGGGACTGGGAGGAGGGGGAGGAAGGCTGTGATTGGGATGTAAAGTGAATAAAAAGCGTGTTCTTCAGACACACCTGAAAAGGGCACCAGATCTCATTACAGATGGTTGTGAGTCACCACGTGGTTGCTGGGATTTGAACTCATGACCTCTGGAAGAGCATTCAGTGCTCTTAACTGCTGAGCCATCTCTCCAGCCCAATAGTGCCATTCTCTGTGGCCAAACGTTCAAACACATGAAGTTATGGGGCTGTGCCTATTCAAACCACCACATTCCATTCCCTGGCCCCCATAGTCTTGTAGCTATAACATCACGCAAAATGCATTTAATCCAATTTCAAACTCTCTGTAATCTATCAGTCTCAATGGTGTTTAAAAATCCAATGTGCAATGTCTCATTTGAGTTTCATGCAATCTCTTAAATGTAATCCCCTATAAAAAATTTTAAAAAATCATATACTTCCAACATATTATGACTCAAGATATATATTGCTGTTCTAAGAGGGAGCACAGTCAGGAAATATTGGATGAAAGCAAGACTGACAACCAGCTGGGCAAACCACCAAACTCTGTATTTTCATGTGTGATGTCAAAATATTTTGCAAATCTTCATTTCCTTTCTTCTTCTTTCTTTCTTTTTTATTGGATATTTTATGTACTTAAATTTCAAATGATATCCCCTTTCCTGGTTTACCCTCCAGAATTCCCCTCCCCCTTCCCTCCCCCTGCTTCCATGAGGGTGCTCCCTCTCCTACCTACCCACTCCCACCTCACCACCCTGGCATTCCCCTACACTGAGGAATCCATCCTTTACAGGACCAAGGGCCTCTCCTTCTATTGATGCCAGACAATGCCATCCTTTGCTACAAATGCAGCGAGAGCTATGGGTCCCTCCATGTGCATTCTTAGTTGATAGTTTAGTCCCTGGGAGCTCTGCAGGCAGGATCTGGTTGGTTGATATCATTGTTCTTTCTATGGGGTTGTAAAGCCCTTTAGCTCCTTCAGTTCTTTCTCTAACTCCTCCATTAGGGTCCTCATGCTCAGCCCAATGGTTGACTGTGAACATCTGACTTTGTATTTGTCAGGCTCTAGCAGAACCTCTCAGGAGACAGCTATAACAGGCTCCTGTCAGCAAGCACTTCTTGGCATCTGTAATAGTGTCTGGGTTTGGTATCTGTATATGGGATGGATCCCCAGGAGGGGCAGTCTCTGGATGGCCTTTTCTTCAGTCTCTGCACTTTGTCTCCGTATTTCATTTAGACAGAAGACATTCTGGGTTAAAAATTTAGAGATGAGTGGATGGTCTCATGCCCCAACTAGGGGCCTTGCCTAACCTCTGGATGTGGTCTCTACAGGTTCTCCCATCCCTTTGTTGGGCATTTCAGCTAATGTCATTGCTGTTGGGTCCTGGGAGCCTCTTGCATTCCTGAAATCTGGGATTAGCTGGTGGCTACTCCCAGTTCACCATCCCCCCTTGCTGTTCACCTCTGTTCAAATTCCTGACCTTCTGTATAGCATCACCATCTCCTCCTATACCTGATCCTGCCCTCTTTTCACCCTCCCCCTCATCTCTTCCTCCCAAGTCACTCACACCCTCTACCTTTAGTGAGTATTTTGTTCCCCCTTCTAAGAAGGACAGAAGCATCCACATTTTGTTCTCCCCTTTTCTTGAGCTTCATGTGGTCTGTGAATTTTATCTTGGTTATTCCGCACTTTTGGGCTAATAGCCACTGATCAGTGAGTGCATACCATGTGTGTTCTTTTGTGTCTGGGTTACCTCACTCAGAATGATGTTTTCTAGTTCCATCTATTTGCCTATGAATTTCATGAATTCATTGTTTTTAATAGCTGAGTAGTATTCCATTGTGTAAATGGACCACATTTTCTGTATCCATTCTTTTGTTGAAGGACATCTGGGTTCTTTCCAGCTTCTGACTATTATAAATAAGGCTGGTATGAACAGAGTGGAGCATGTGTCCTTGTTATATATTGGATCATCTTTTGGGTATATGCCCAGGAATGGTATATTTGTGTCCTCAGGTAATATTATGTCCAATTTTCTGAGGAACTGCCAGACTGATTTCCAGAGTGTTTGTACTAGCTTGCAATCCAACCAACAATGGAGGAGTTGTTCCTCTTTCTCTACATCCTCACCAGCATCTGCTGTCACCTGAGTGTTTTTTTTCTTCTATATTTTCTTTTTTTTCTAATTTTTAATTTTAGACATTTACTACATACATTTCAAGTGGTTTCCCCTTTGGAAACTCCCTATTCCATTCTCCCTCTCCCTGTCTCTATGAGGGTGCTCCCCACTTACCTACCCACTTCCTTCCCTAACATTCCACTACACTGGGGCATCTAATACCCTCCGGTCCAAGGGCCTCTGCTCCCCCTGATGGCCAACAAGGCCCTCTGCTGCCACATATGTGGCCAGCACCATGGGTCCCTCCACGTGTATTCTTTGGTTGCTGGTCCAGTCTCCAGGAGCTCCAGGGGGTCTTGCCAGTTGCCACTGTTGCTCCCTCCATGGGGCTGCAAACCCCCTCAGCTCTTTCAGTCCCTTCTCCAACTCCTCCATCTGGGACACCACACTCAGTCCAAGGGTTGGCTGTGAGCATCTGTCTCTGCATTTGTCAGGCTCTGCCTGTGCCTCTCTGGAGACAGCTTATCATGCTTCTGTCATTTGAGTTTTTGATCTTAGCCATTCTGACTGGTATGAAGTGGAATCTCAGGGTTGTTTTGATTTACATTTCCCAGATGACTAAGGATGTTGAACATTTCTTTAGGTGCTTCTCGGCCATTTGATATTCCTCAGTTGAGAATTCTTTGTTTAGCTCTGTATCCTATTTTTAATAGGATTATTTGGTTCTTTGGAATAAAACTTCTTGATTTCTTTGTGTGTATTGGATATTAGCCCTCTATCGGATGTAGAATTGGTAAAGATCTTTTCCCAATCTGTTGGTTACCATTTTGTCCTATTGACAGTGTCCTTTGCCTTACAGAAGCCTTGTAGTTTTATGAGGTCCCATTTATTGATTCTTGATCTTGAGCATAAGCCATTGGTGTTCTGTTCAGAAGCTTTTCCCCTGTGCCCATGTGTTCAAGGTTTTTCCCTACTTTCTCTTCTATTAGATTCAGTGTATCTGGTTTTATGTGGAGGTCTTTTATCCACTTGGACTTGAGCTTTCTACAAGGAGATAAGAGTAGATTGATTTGCATACTTCTACATGCTGAATGCCAGTTGAACAAGCACCACTTGCTGAAAATGCTGTCTTTGTTCCACTGTTCAACTCCTTTACAAAGGAGTTTTAGCTCCTTTGTAAAAAGATCAAGTGACCATAGGTGTGTGGGTTCATTTCTGGGTCTTCAATTCTATTCCATTGATCTACCTGTCTGTCTCTGTACCAATACCATGCAGTTTTTACCATTATTGTTCTGTAATATGGCTTGAGGTCAGATATAGTGATTCCCCCAGAAGTTCTTTTATTGTTGAGAATAGTTTTCACTATCCTGGGTTTTTTTGTTATTCTAAATGAATTTGCAAATTGCTCTTTATAACTCTTTGAAGAATTTGAGTGGAAATTTTTATGGGGATTGCATTGAACCTGTGGATTGCTTTTGGCAAGATGGCCATTCTTACTATATTAATCTTGCCAGTCCATGAGCATGGGAGATTTTTCCATTTTCTGAGATCTTCAATTTTTCCCTTCAGGAACTTGGTAGTAATTATCATCAGATCTTTTACTTGCTTGGATAGAGTCACACCAAGGTATGTAATATTATTTGTGATTATTGTGAAGGGTATTTCCTTTATTTCTTTCTAAGCCTGTTTATCCTTTGAGTAGAGAAAGGTTACTGGTTTGTTTGAATTAATTTTATATCCAGCCACTTTGCTGTAATTGTTTATCAGGTTTAGGAGTTCTCTGGAGGAAGTTTTGGGGCCACTTAAATGTACTATTTTATTATCTGCAAATAGTGATATTTTGACATCTTCCTTTTAAATTTGTATCCATTCAACCTCCTTTTGTTGTCTAATTGCTCTGGCTAGGACTTCAAGTACTACATTGAATAGGTAGGGAGGGAGAGAGCAGCCTTGTCCTAGTCCCTGATTTTAGTGGGATTGCTTCAAGTTTCTCTTCATTTAGTTTGATGTTGGCTACTGGTTTGCTGTATATTGGTTTTACTATGTTTAGGTATGGGTCTTGAATTCCTGATCTTTCCAAGACTTTTACCATACAGGGTTATTGAATTTTGTAAAATGCTTTCTCAGCATCTATTGAGATGATCATGTTTTTTTCTTTAAGTGTGTTTATATCGTGGATTAAGTTGATGGATTTCCGTATATTGAACCATCCTTGCATCCCTGGGATGAAGCCTATTTGATCTCGGTGAATGATCATTTTGATGTGTTCTTGGATTTGGTTTGTGAGAATTTTATTGAGTATTTTTGCATCAATATTCATAATGGAAACTGGTCTGATGTTTTCCTTCTTTGTTGGGTCTTTGTGTGGTTTATGTATAAACACAATTGTAGCTTCATAGAACAAATTGGGGAGTCTTCCTTCTGTTTTGTGGAACAGTTTGAAGAGTATTGGTGTTAGGTCTTTGAATGTCTGATAGAATTCTGCACTAAACCCATCTGTTCCTGGGCTTTTTTTGGGGGGAGGGGTGGTTGGGAGTCTTTTAATAACTGCTTCTATTTCTTTAGGGGTTACAGGACTGTTTAGATGTTTTATCTGATCCTGATTTAATTTTGGTACCTGGTGTCTGTTTAGAAAACTGTCCATTTTATCCAGTGGTTAGACTGGCTAAGGGTTTATTTTGTTGATTTTCTGAAAGAACCAGCTCCTGGTTTTGTTGATTCTTTGTATAGTTCCTTTTGTTTCTACTTGGTTGATTTCTACCTTGAGTTTGATTATTTCCTGCTGTCTACTCCTCTTGGGTGTATTAGCTTCTTCTTGTTCTAGAGCTTTCAGGTGTACGGTTAAGCTGCTAGTGTATGTTTTTTTTGGAGGCATTCAGAGCTTTGAGTTTTCCTCTTAGCACTGCTTTCATTGTGTCCAATAAGTTTGGGTATGTTGTGCCTTCATTTTCATTAAATTCTAAAATGTCTTTAATTTCTTTCTTTATTTCTTCCTTGACCAAGTTATCATTGAGTAGAGCATTGTTCAACTTTAATGTATATGTGGGCTTCCTGTTGTTTTTGTTGTTATTGAAGACGAGCCTTAGTCCATGGTGATCTGCTAGAATACATGGAATTATTTCAATCTTCTTGTATCTGTTGAGGCTTTTTTTGTGATCAATTATATTGTCAGTTTTGGGGAAGGTACCATGAGGTTCTGAGAAGAAGGTATATTCTTTTGTTTTAGGATGAATTGTTCTATAGATATCTGTTAAATCCATTTGGTTCATAACTTCTGTTAGTTTCACTGTGTCTCTGTTTAGTTTCTGCTTCCATGATCTGTCTATTGCTGAGAGTGGGTTGTTGAAGTCTCCCACTATTATTGTGTGAGGTGCAATGTATGGTTTGTGCCTTAGTAAAGTTTCTTTTATGAATGTGGGTGCCCTTGCATTTGGAGCATAGATGTTCAGAATTGAGAGTTCTTCTTGGTAGATTTTTCCTTTGATGAGGACGAGGTGTCCTTCCTTATCTTTTTTTGATAACTTTTTTGTTGAAAGTTGATTTTATTTGACATTAGAATGGCTACTTCAGCTTGTTTCTTGGGAACATTTGCTTGGAAAATTGTTTTCCAGTCTTTTACTATGAAGCAGTGTCTATCTTTTCCACTGAGGTGCATTTCCTGTATGCAGCAAAATGCTGGGTCCTGGTCACATATCCGGTCTATTAATCTATATATTTTTATTGTAGAATTGAGTCCATTGATATTAAGAGATATTAAGGAAAAGTGATTTTTGCTTCCTATTATTTTTGTTATGTTTGTGTGGCTATCTTCTTTTGGGTTTTTCAAAAGAAGATTAATTTCTTGCTTTTTCTAGAGTGTAGTTTTCCTCCTTATGTTGGGGTTTTCTATCTATTATCCTTGTAGGCCTGGATTTCTAGAAAGTTATTGTGTAAATTTGGTTTTGTCATGGCATATTTTCATTTTTCTGTCTATGGCAATTGAGAATTTTGCTGGGTATAGTAGCCTGGCTGGCATTTGTGTTCTCTTAGGGTCTGTATGACTTTGCCCAGGATCTTCTGGCTTTTATAGTCTCTGGTGAAAAGTCTGATGTAATTCTGATAGGTCTTCCCTTATATGTTACTTGACCTTTTCCCCTTATTGCTTATAATATTCATTCTTTGTTTTATGCGTTTGGTGTTTTGATTTATTATGTGACGGGGGGAATTTCTTTTTTGGTCTAATCTATTTGGAGTTCTGTGGGCTTCTTGTGTGTTCATGGGTATCACTTTCTTTAGGTTAGGGAAGGTTTTTTTCTATAATTTTGTTGAAGATATTTACTGGCCCTTTAAGTTGGGAATCTTCACTCTCTTCAGTTTCTATTATCCTTAAATTTGGTTTTCTCATTGTGTCTTGCACTTCCTGGATGTTTGCATTTTGCACTTTTGACTGCTGTGCCAATGTTTTCTATGGTATCTTCTGCACTTGAGATTCTCTCTTCTATCTCTTGTATTTGTTGGAGTTGCTTGCATCTATGACTCCAGATCTCTTTCCTAGGGTTTTCTATCTCTAGGGTTGTCTCCCTTTGTGATTTCTTTATTGTTTCTATTTTCATTTTTTAGATCCTGGATGGTTTTATTCAAGTTTTCACCTGTTTGGTTGTGTTTTCCTGTCATTCTTTAAGGTCTTCTACCTGTTTACTTGTGTTCTCTTGTATTTCTTTAAGGGAGCTATTTATGTCCTTCTTTAAGTCCTCTATTATCATCATGAGATGTTATTTTAAATCTGAATCTTAATTTTCTGGTGTGATGGGGTATTCAGGACTTGTTGTGGTGGGAGAACTGGATTCTGATGATGCCAAGTAACCTTGGTTTCTGTTGCTTAGTTTCTTGTGCTTGTCTCTTGACATCTGGTTATCTCTGGTGTTAGTTGGTCTTGATGTCTCCCATAGGCCAGTGATCCTATGCTCTTAGGTGTGTCAGTCCTTCTCGAAGACCAGCTCTCTTCTGGCGGTGTTTGGGTGCTGTGTCACAGAGTTAGCTCTCCAGGATCCTGACCTCTTTCATGGTTCCTGTGCCCGGTGGGCTCCTGGCAGGTCCCTCTTTGGACAGTTATTGGAGCAAAAGTAATGGTCTCACCTGTGAGCTTAGGAGTTACAGCACTCCTGGGAGACTTTCTCTCTCTGGGAGGAATTTGGATTTGGAGGGCTGTGGGACAGCCTTAGCTCTGTGGTGAGCTTGGAGACTGGAAGGCCCCTCCCTCTCCTTTCAACATTGATGTCTGCAATACACTTCTATCTCTTGGGCTGGTTCCACTCATCTTTCTATAGGTATCCCAAGATTCCGGCATCTCTAACATCTTGGGCTCTCCAATGCAGTACACATTTCAACTTCACAGCTTCACACAATGGCCTCTCTGGGCCCTCATGCCAGAACACCCCTGTCACATGCCTGTCCTCTGCAGCTTTCTTTAGTCTTAGAAGGAGATGACATAACCTTTTTCATCTATCCTTGACTCTAAATCCAGCACCATGTGAAGCTGACATGTTCTGCTATTTGCTGGATCTGGAACCTGGCCCCCCTTTTCAATTACATTTTCATCAGTTTTCTGTTTTCAGTGATTTCCTTCACTGTCTAAATCTGGCTATTTTGGAACTTTGTCAGTAGACCAGGCTGGCCTTGAACTCAATATCTGAATGCCTCTGTCTCCTAAGTACTGTGCTTCAAGGTATGTACCACCATGCCTAGACCTAAGTGTTTCTTTAATTCCTTTTCACAAGATAGAATCTTAGCTGGGTTGGTTCTTGCTCCAAGGTCCCCATACCTTTAATTCTATTTAATATCTGTAATCTGTTTATCTCCTTGAACACATTCTACTTCCTGATGCTCCTTTAATCCTTGATTCATACATTTTGTATTTTTCCTTGCTTAGCTTGTTGTGTTTCATTAAAACACTCATCATAAGAGTGAATCATAAGTCTTTCAACAGAGGAATGGATACAGAAAATGTGGTCCATTTACACAGTGGAGTACTACTCAGCTATTAAAAAACAGTGAATTCATGAAATCCTTAGGCAAATAAACAGAATTAGAAAATATCATCCTGAGTGAGGTAGCCCAGACACAAAAGAACACACATGGTATACACTCACTGATAAGTGGATTTTAGCCCAGAAATTTGGAATACCCAAGATACAATTCACAGACCACATGACGCTCAAGAAGAAGGAAGGGCAAAGTGTGGATGCTTTAATCTTTCTTAGAAGGGGGAACAAAATACTCATGGGAGTAAATATGGAGACAAAATGAGGAGCACAGACTGAAGGAAAAGTCATCCAGAGACTCCCCCACCTGGGGATCCATCTCATATACAGTCACAAATGCAGACACTATTGTGGATGCCAAGAAGTGCATGCTGACAGGAGCCTGATACAGCTGTCTCCTGAGAGGCTCTACCAGAGCTTGACAAATACAGAGGCGGATGTTCATAGCCATCCATTGACTGTTCATGGGGTCTCCAATGGAGGAGTTAGAGAAGGAGCTGAAGGGGTTTGCAGCCTCACAGGAAGAATAGCAATATCAACCAAGCAGAACACCCCAGAGCTCCCATGGACTAAATTGCCAACTGATCAGTACACATGGAGGAACCCATGGCTCCAGCCCCATATGTAGCAGAGGATGCCCTTGTCAGGCATCAATGGGGAAAGAGGCCCTTGGTCCCGTGAAGGCTTGATGCCTTTATGTAGGGGTATGCAAAGGGGGGGAGGTGGGAGTGGGCAGTTGGGGGAACACTCTCATAGAAGCAGGGGGTGGGGGGATGTAATAGGAGGTTTCCAGAGGGGAAACTGGGAAAGGGGCTAACATTTGAAATGTAAATAAAGAAAATATTCAATAAAAAAAAGTGACCACTATGATTGCATCTGCACTAAGCTCTTTTGAAATTTCTTTTGACAATGCAATTAATATAAATTTCTTCATTTCAGCCTCAGGGGCAGACTCATTAGACAAGGGCAAAGATCATCCACATTCTTCACAAAAGTACACAAGCACAATCTCTAGGCAACATACTAAAATTATTCTCCTCTGAAACCTCTTGAGCCAGACCTCCACAATCCAAATCACCCTTAGCACCATTATCTTACATGCTTCTACTAGGATGGCCCATTAAGCCCCATTTAAATCATTCTATTTCTTTTCTAACCCAATGTTCTAAAATCCACATTTCTCTAAGCAAAAGTATGGTCAGACCTATCACAGCAATACCCCTCTTCTGGTACTTACTTCTGTCTTAGGGTTTTATTGCTCTGAAGAGTCACCATGACCACAGTAACTTTTTAAAAGGAAAATATATAATTGGGACTAACTTACAGCTTCAGAGGCTTAGTCCATTGATATCAATTTAGGAATCATGGCAGCTTGCAGGCAGATATGGTGCTGGAGCATCTAAGAGTTGTCCATCTTGATCTGTAGGCAGCAGGAGTACCCTCTGGGTACCTTGGTTATAGCTAGAGCATAGGAAACCTCAAAGCCCTCTTCCACAGTTACATACTTCCGCCAACAAGACCACACCCAGTTCAACAAGGCCATACCTCCTAATTGTGACACTCCTTATGGCCAAGCATTCAAACACATGAGTCTGGGGTGGGGGCATACCTACCCAAACCACCACACTTTGGGAAATTCACAACCAGAGAAGTAGTCAATGAAGCTCTGGGTGAGGAATGGAAGGGTTATGTCTTCTGAAACAGTGGTGGGTATGACAAAAAAGTCTTTGCCGTGAAGCAAGATGTTGCCCAAACTCAGAATGTGCTTGCCATTGAGTAAGGGACATTCTTTGTATAGAACAAATGGAACTGGAGAGAGAGGAAGGAGATGTCTATCTGGGGATGAATTGTGAATGCCAATCTGAGTGTTCTCAATTGGTAACTTAAACAAAAGGGTAGAAGGATATTCTTGGGCTGACCATATTTGGTGCCTTTGCAGAAAGGACTCAAAAGAGCTATCATGTGGGGTAGTGATCTGGCAGGTAGTCTGGCACACCGGTTGAGTACAGGCAAACTCTGGGAGACCCCGTGAAGTAATTCGCAAGGGACCTGAATGTTATGCCAATGCTCTCAGGAGGCTTTTTGGCTCCAGCCACGGTCACATATCATGCCACTGTAGAGGTGTGGCTACACAGCCCCAAGCCATCCCCGTGTTAGTGAGACACCTAGAGGCTTAGCCACGCCCCTTTCCAGTTACTATATCTGCCCTGCCTCTCTGAGAGACTGGGGAGGTACAGTTCCATCCATGCCACTTTCCACATGATGAAAATAAACGCCTTAGAATTATGGTCTGTCTCTTCATCTTGACTCACCGTGGAAGCAAGGAATCTGGCTCTTGATTAATGAGCTCCAGCTAATCTCTAGATGTGGGAACCGCAGTGCTCCTAGATGGTACCCATTCACCCAAGCCTAAGCATCTAGCCCGGCTCCCAATGCAGCCGAGGCTTTGGTTAGACTAGCCCATCTGTGGCATGGCACCCTGCAGCGACTGCGGTGCCCCGGGCTAGAGAACCCACAGAGAGGGCTGCCATGAGTTCCCCGGAATGGCCCCCCCCCCCCTCACAGGCAGGGCCCACAGAGGCCCCCCCCCCCCCCCCCCCCCCCCCCGCCCATCAGACTGCGTGGGAAGATGCGTGGCCACTTCCCACATGTCCTGTCCCACCCAGAGCTGCAGCGCCTAGGACAGGCACATGGGGCTTCATTCTACAGCGCCAGGTGTGTTCCCAACACTATCAGACTCTTGAAGTTTTTCAGTCTCTTTAAAGAAGATGATGTCTATGAATACATTGTCAGAGAGCCCTTAAAAATGGTAGGTAATAAGTCCAGGGCTAAAGCATCCAATTTTAGTGAATAGTTGCTCCTAATGTCTTGCAATGTTAATGTTTTGTTCTGAAGAAACAATTCAATAAGAAAAATAAGGAGAAGGCTATAAGGTAAACTTCTAGACTAGAGGATAAAGAAGTCAAAGAAAACACCAGGAGCAGATTGCTGGGAGATGTAGGTTGTGCTTACTGAGAACCTCTACCTTTCAGTTTTGTCAAAAGCAAGTCTTTTAGAGTAACAAATGCATGCGAAGACCTAGAAATAAAAAAGTTGTATTGTACTGTATATTTTAATATTACTATAAGATCTTGGAGACAAACAAGAAAGAAATGGTTATAATTTACCAGTGATATGCTTTTATATCAAGTTGACAAGGGTGGAATATCCTGGCTAGCCATAGCTGTTGACTTGATACAGTCCAAAGTTGTTACAGAAAAGATGTCTCAATTGAGAAATTGTATGTGTGTGTCAGGTTCTAGGTATGTCTCAGTAAAAAAGCAATATAGAGCAAACCAACAGTCAACATCAAATTAGATGGAGAGAAACTTGAAGCAATCCCACTAAAATATGGGACAAGATAAGACAAGGCTGCCCACTCTCTCCCTACTTATGCAGTATAGTACTCAAAGTTCTAACTAGAGCAATTAGACAACAAAAGGAGGCCAAAAGGATACAACTTGAAAAGGAAGAAGTCATTTGTGGATGATATGATAGCATACATAAGCAATCTCCAAAATCCTACCGGAGAACTCCTATCACAAGACATAGTTAGACAAAGCAAGGTGAGGACATAGCTCATAGAGAAGGAAGGTCCATTGCAATGTTAATGAGCAATTTTAAAATTCTTCCTGTTATCATTAAATCTGAAGTATATATTTTTGAACTCATAGGCATAATAAGAACAATTTTCATGAAACAAAACCTATTTTTTTGTACAGCTTGATATATTAAATATTCAAGTATTAGTTTATACTTGAAATATGAGTTGTTTTAAGTAAAACCGTCAAATTTTGTCTATTAGTTTTACTAGACATGAATTTATTATTGTGGTTGAATACTAATTTTTTGTTAATAGTCTGCCTCTACAGGCATCTCCCTGTTGCAGAATTGTACTCTTACTTAGAAATGCACGGACTTCTAGAAATGTTTTAATGTGCAGGATCAGAGTCAAACTGTGGGGTTTTTAAGTACATTATAATAAAGGAAAAAGCTGATTGTCACACTCAAGTTTCTTCCACTTTCCCAGTCAGTGATTACTTAGGTACTAATGGGATTAATTCTCTTTTTAAATGTTTAATTCTGACTTCATATCCCCATGTCACTTTTTTTTTTTTTTTATGGAAACAGGCTTTATTTTGACTCACTGATGAAAATATTCATAGAGGCATAATGTATTAAAGGTTCCAGTTGACGTTTTCTTCAGGAATGGCCTGAGATTAGAAGGAAAACTGAAGCTGGGCAGTGGTGGCGCACGCCTTTAATCCCAGCACTTGGGAGGCATAGGCAGGTGGATTTCTGAGTTCGAGGCCAACCTGGTCTACAGAGTGAGTCCCAGGACAGCCAAGGCTACACAGAGAAACCCTGTCTCGAAAAACTGAAAAAAACTAAAAAAAAAAGAAGGAAAACTGAATCTAAAACTTTTGACTAAGCAAGAGATGGTGACTCATGCTTGTAATCCAAGCAATTGGGAGACAAAAGGATTGCTGTGAGTTCCAGGCTAGCCTGAGTTTTGCAGTGAGCTCCACAAACCAAATTCTGTATTAAAAAAACAAAACAAAAATAAATCATAAGGACTCTCCAACCCAAATCCAAACAAAATCAAAACCCGAATGAAAGCAATAAACCAGTGGAATCATATTTTCTATTTTTTTTGTGCATCTCTGTGAGTGAGGGACATGGTTAGAACTCTTAGCCTTTGTTCTCAGCTCAAGGCAAAGTTAATAAAGTAGCATTATGCAAAGTACATTGGACTTCTCAAGGGAGAAGTGTTATATTAATACCTGTCTCACAGCGATGTTCTCAGACTTAATGATGGAAAGTTGGTAAATTGCCTTGGTAGTCCCAGACACATCCTGATGAAGCATCGTTTTGTTTTATTGCAACGAGCTCAAAGTTACACTGAATGCAAGTTAAGGGGGAGATCATATCCCAGCCATTATTTTATAATCAGAAGCACACACAATAAAAAAAGTCATTTTATTCTAGTTCGGAATGGTAGAGTTGATACTTTTTATGTTGTCGTCCATGTTAGTTTTGGGAGGAGGTATTTGTTAAAATATATAGTGGCAGAAATTATTATCATGATACAATGATATCTTTAAAGATACCATTATTCAAATATTTTAAATTTAAATTCCAGTTTTAAAAGAGTCAAACTCCCTTTATATGATTACTATTAAGTTTGACATTTTTGAAACATGTCTCAAATCAATACTGGTAATACTTACAAATATCAGTAGGGAGAACAGTATTGTAAACACATATTCTTGCTGTAGGGTACATTTTAAATGTCTAAATACTAATCAATATAGCGAAATTAAGTATTGACTAAAATAGCTTTATAATAAGTAATTATTGGTTTGCTCTTTTAGAAATTAGACATTTTCACTTTGGGAATAAAGAGTAAATTTACTGTCATGAAATTAAAGTGTTTTTGACCTTTTTGTACAACTTTCTGCTGTCTATGAAATGATTAGGTTTAAATATGATTGCACAGCTGTATTATGTTGCAAGCATCAATTTTTAATTATTATAAGGTCAATGTTAGAACAAATGTGATTGGTATAGTACCTCAGTGCACTTGTTTGCTTTCCACTCAAAAATCATCCTGTGTTTGCCCAGACCAACTCAAGTCTCTCTGTTGATACAGCTAATTAGACTTATGCCAAATCCCATTTAGTTCCTTAGTGTTCATCTTTGTATGGTATTTTGTCAAATCTTTCAGTTTTTAAAAGTACAAATTGCTTATTTCTTTCTTCCTTTCATAGCATGACATTTATTTTCTGTATTGTCCATGGGTACATATCCCCTTTTATTTGTAACCTTATATAACAGTAGTTTCACAATTCTATTTTATAGGTCATGAACATTTTTTCATGTAGTGTCACTGAGGAGCCTATCAAGAGAGAAAGAGAGTTACTTTTCCAGCAAAGGATTTCTATGGTTCTATGTTTTTAGGAAATAGTGCTGTATGACTTGAACCTGGCTACTTAAGTTAAGGGACACAGCTTATAAAAATCTCTAGAACAATGTATATATTATTCATAAAATAATAAACAATATATAAAATAATAAATAAATAAAATAGGGTATGTATGAATATTTCAAGGTCTTCATTAAAATTGTCAGATATTTTAACTTTAATGTTAGTTTTTTTTATACATAAGAGGTTATTCTCTAAAATATCTATTATTTTTATTTCATGTGTATGAGTGTGTTTCAGCATTGCATGTGTGCCTGGTGTCTGAAGAAGCCAGAATAGGGAATTAGATCCTTTGGGACTGGAGTTACAGATGGTTTTGAGCTGCCATGTGGATGCTAGGAAACAAACCCAGGTCTTCAGCAAGAAAGCAAGTTCTCTTACCTCTGGGTCATTTATATTTCCAGATTACTTAATTCTTAAATAATTATCAGACTTTCATTTTCTGTTGCTGTATGCTCACAACTTTTAATTAAATTTAATTTTGTATGCTTGGGATGAAGACTTGGAGTTTTAAACATTCTAGTCAAGTACTCTATCTCTGAACTATTAATACCTGCCATTAACAGTATTAGATCAAACTGCTGGTGGTGCATACCTTTACTCCTAGCACCTGGGAGACAGAAGTAGGTGGAGTTTTAGGCTAGCCTGGTCTGCAGAGGACAGCTAGCACTACATAGAGAGATCCTGTCTTAGAAAATAAACCCCACAATACTAATATTGGACAGTGCAATGTTCTTTTCCCTCGGGAAAAAGATTACTTCTACTTTCTGCATTCCTGAATTTCTTCTAGACCTTTATTTATAGAAGAATCAAAACCAAAAATATGAAAGGCAACAACAAAGCAAAACAATATCAGATCAAAAACTGTTGATGTTTTTGTTAAATTAACAGCATATGGTTTTCTGCAAATGATGAAGGCTGAAATCCTGTCTTTCTGGCTCAGAAAATGAGCAAGATGCCAGATGGGCTGTCCTTGCAGGAGTGTGATAATACTGAGAACAGGGCATCATTTTCTGTGACATGAAGAGGGCTGATAAGAACCAAAAGTGAAGCTATGAGTGGTGTAACACGACTGTGATCTTGACACTCAGAAGGCAGAAGCAGGAGGATTGTGGATTTGAAGCATCCTGGGCTTCACATAGCCTACCAGGAAAAAGAAAGTGCTAGTGTGGAGTTGGGTTGTCATAAAGAGTTAAGAGGACAAAATTTGTCTCTAATTCCTTCATACTCTTTATCAGTCAATTGAATATATGAACTTATTTCTCTGTTACATGATGTAGTCTCTCCATTTATCATTCATCATGCTATTTTTGAGTCATGTATTTTGAAAAAATGGCTTCTTTTAATAAGATGTATAAGTTCTTTTTGTTCAAAACTTTCAAGGCTTTATTATGGCACTTCAAGCCTTTGGGGATTCGATGGTACTTCCTTGAATTTGTACATTATAATATTCAGGAATAACCATATTTTGAGTGGCTTTATACCACCCCAGTCAAAGCAGCTGATGCTGTGGACCTACATGGAATACTTGTGCATCAATGCTCCAGGACCGCTGGCTGTACAGTGTGGCCATAGAACAGACTTGCATTTCAGTCCCCAGTTTCAGAAGACAGACTCTTTGTTGCTAGGAGATGTACCCTTGATCTATTTCTCAACTTTGTGACTGCTCTTCTAACTGTTTAATAAATCTATATGAATGTGGTTGTAAAATTTTATTTTCCTCATTATTGTTTACATCATTGTTCAAGACTTTCCATCATTTCAAAATAAATCCAATTTTCACATTTTCCCGATTTCCCCATTTTGTTTTTCCTCCTGCCTTTACCTGGGTCACTCAGAAACTAAAACGTTTATGAATACCATACCATACATTTCCATAGAAATTATTTTACTCACGATCAGGGAATCACAAGAGCAAACAAAATATTGTTGTTAGAGGTTCAGGTTTCTAAAGGACCATGCGTGCTTTAATGGGGTATCAAACCCGCAACAGCATTACCAATTACTGTTAAAATCCTTGCTTTTCCACATCAACCATGGAAGATGGACAAACTCTTGTGAATCACTGATGTACAGTTAAACTAGCAGCTCACAAGACTGAGTCAGAGAGCACATAGAGCCCTTTCGCTGCTGCTTTCACTCAGCCCACTTTTCCCCAGGACACAAAACATCTTAAAAGAAAAACAAGAGTCAGTTCTGTTTCTTCATCTTAAATCTCCAACTCTTTTGCAATTTGCTATGACTTTTAAGGCTGCACTAGTTTCATCCAGATTTTGTATTGACGATGATTTACACAGATTATGCAAATGTATAATGTACACAGATTATAGAAATATATAATATACATAATATATACTAAATAGTGCAGATAGTTTTCTGTTCGTCAGAGTAGTCTACTGTAGGACATAAACATATCTGTGTCCACACCATGGAGATGTGAGCATTATCTATTGTTACAGTTTTACAATGAAGGAACATCAGAATACACTTTATCAACCCTCTTTTGTTCAGATATTGAATATCAGTCATAATACCTTTGATATTTTCTTATTTGATATGGTGCAGAAAACTCAAGTATCTCACATAGAAAGTGAAGGAAGGCTTCTGTTATCCACCAATTGTTATAGGTACTCCTGAGGGCTCATTTGGAAGTATAAGACTCTACTTACACTGAAGCACACTGGCAGAAGCACTTGTCTAAGCTGTGTTCCTTTAATGACTGGAGAGGAGTGACATAATAGCTTATAGTCTGCTTGCCTAGGTAGTCATATCAGCCTCTCTCTAGTGTTAGGAAAAAGTTTCATGAAGTCATGTGAATAGCTATTTATAATCCTGAAATCATGACCAAACCCATCAGTAAAATAAAAACTACCATCATAATGGGATAGTTTATACTCACTGGATAGTGGATATTACATAGAGGGAGCAATGAAATTTATAAGTTATTGGAGGGAGTATCACCATGTGCAACCACAGGGCAATATTCACAATGTTTATGCACTGTGTCAGGCAATAAGACATTACTTACTGAGTTTTGGGAAAGTCTCTGGTGGTGAGGATGCTGACTTAGAGTGACTTCGTCCTAGTTTACCAGAAACTTCTCTGAGTTAAAGCTACTTGGTGTATGTCTCAGAAACATTCTCAGTCTTACGAAAGTAGGATAGTTTTGGTGTTTTTGTTGCTGCACTAACCACAGAGGGGCTCTCAATGGATTTATTAAGTATTATTTGTCATGTGTGGAAGTATATGAATATCTAAGAATGGATCAAAGCACGCACACAGACACACAAACACACACACACACACACGTGTGTGTGTGTGTTTGTGTGTCTGTGTTTATGGATATGCATATATAAGCTTTAGATACCCATTTTCGAAGGTGATTTGACATTTGTCCAAGAATTTTAAAGTATTGAAGTATTAATGTAACTCATGATTCCCAGCTTTGGTGGTAGATAGATTAGATCAGTTTTTGAATAGTATACTAGGAGGTATGTTCAGTAATTTTACAGCAGCATTTTTGAAATAACAAAACAGAGATGTAGTCATTAATGGAACATCTATATTATATCTCACCCCCCAAGGGCCATGGAGCATCATGGAAGAAAGGGCAGAAAAATTTTCAGAGCGAGAAGCTGAGGAAGAGTGTGGTACAAGAGTATCTTCTGGCCATGGCAGGACAACTGCACTTATGAGCTCACAAGACTTGTACAAGATCAAGCCAGTCAGTATTCCAGTACAAATAGGGGAGGGGACTCCCAAGCACTGAGTCACAGCTGAGAAGGTATTGACAAGTGATGGATGTTAGTAGAGAGAAAACCAGTTTTTTTTTTAGGGGCATAATCTCTGGTAGGTTGATCATTTGTCAGGAGATGGTGGCACACCTATGTGCATATGGATGACACTAATTGTATTTGGTGAATTATCAAAAAAGACATGAAATTGGGAGAAAGTGTGAGGCTATGGATTACATTTAGAAGGAGCTGGGAGACGTAAGTATGATCCAAATACGCTGTATGCACATATGAAATTCTCAAAGGATAAAAGGGAAAGATTATCTAAAAGATGAAGAAAATCCATATATCCTTGCAACTATATTGGGATGCAGACTATATTGTACTCTGTTTATACAATGGAATATGGTGAAGTAACAGAGCAAAGTAACACATATAAAGACATCAGTGTGAACTTACAATAGAGCTGAAGAAATGAATGCAACATACAAAGTTATAGAGAAAAACAATGGGATAATAAGATGCATGGAATATTTTTTGGCAGTGACTCGTGGAATAAAGATAGGGACTCCTAAAAGGCTTTGAAAGTTTTCTAATTTCTATTTTTAAACATTAATTATATATGGCTAATTTTGTATTCTTTTAACCTATCTTTTTAATTGTTAGTAATGTTTAATAAATATTGAGAATTCTCCAAATCTGTAAAGAAGAAAGAATACATGAATCATTAGCTCAAAAAGCAGTGTTTTGTGTGTATGTGTGCATGGGTACGTGTGTGCACATGTGTGTGCACGTGTGTGTGTACGTGTATGTGTGTGTGTGTGTTTGTACGTGTGGCCTGAGGTTAACTTTATGTGTGTCTTCCTCTACTGACCCCTATGTTATTTTCTGAGAATGTCCTTCATGGAGCCTCATGCTACCTGATCAGGTAGACCGGCTGGGAAGCATCCAGGGACCCTCCCCTTTTCACCTTCCTCTTTCCAGGACTGGGATTACAGGCAGGTGACACTGCTCAGTTTGTATACTGTTGCTAGAAATCTGAATACGCACACAAATACATCGTACAATCACACACACATAAAAATATAATAAAAAGTAAATGTGAATAAAAGCAATTGTATTTACAAAGACCTAGACAGATAAGCAAAGATACCATAGTAGAATACATTTTAAAGATGAATGGATCATGAAATTCTCTGTTTCTTTTTTATTTTTATTTAGAAATGATACATTTTACTCTCACGGCAACACTGTTAGTATTCTAGAAAAATGTGAAGTAGTATTGTAATATAATATTTTCCCCAAGTCTCGTCAGTCCTTGCTAACAGCAAAATTACATCATTTGGTACATAAACTGAGACCCATAGCATTTAGTAACATGCACAAACCCCCTACTACATGTGAGCAAAAGTGACAGATTCCGGTTTAAGTCTGACTTCTAGTCTAGCCTTCTTTGTTTATACTTGTTCTTATACTGTTTGAGATATGATACTATGCATCAGGATTTGGCTTTATTACTCTGGTTAAGTGTATGTTGATTTAACATTTGTGGAAGAATTGAGCTATCACCCTTCGCAAATACCAAAGAATGTAAATACAGTGAGGAAATTATGAGGTACCATTCAAAGAAAAGTACTTGTTTCTAAAAATCCAATTTCATTGAGAGGCCAGAAGGAAATTTGTATTATCAAATCAATGGAGGGCTGAAGGAAAACAGAACTGGTATGAGGTTACACTGTGAGCCACTATCTCATAAAATGAATGGCACCGTTTGCAATCCATTAACAGTCACCCATGGCATTAGTACTGTGGGGAACTTGAACTCTCTGCAAGTGTCTGCTCGGAAGTCAGTGGTAGCACTAGGAATTAAAAATGTTTTACCAAAGTGAGCATCCATTCTTTGTTGTCAAACATTCGGAAGTAACAGCAGGCAAGTGTGGCTGAGAGAGAACATATTTATTCTGATTTTAAAATGCTAAGTGTAGTTGTTATTAATTGCAGTAAAATATAATTAGATTTGCATTGAATGAGAAAGCAGCACACTTGTCTGTAATTTCTCAGTCATTTTTAATGAAAATATAGGAAGCCAAGAAAGCAATTTGATTAAAACTCTTCACTTTCAACATTGGTAATTACCACAATAATTTTTTTATTGCAGTAGCTTTGAACATTACTTATCTATTTAATTTGATGATGCACGTCACGAACGTACCTAACTGCTGGAAGATGATAAGGTAATGTACCTATCATTAGTACCTACTGATGAGTGAATTAAACATTGACAGAAGATGCTTCTCACAGGCAAGTAAATGTTAATTAAATTGATAAGCATAAGAACACTTGAACTACTTCCAATTTAGGCTGTTAGAGGAACTGTGTTACAGGTCAGGGCCATCTCGCTTAGGCATCTTTAGGTTAAAGAAAAACAACTTCAGCATACCCTCCTCTAGGCTGGTCAAGTAGAAGTGTTCTCCAAATGAAGTAATTTGATATAAAGTTTGAATCTAACAGTGCAATAAAACATCATGTATGAAATAATCCACATGTGAATAGAAAGAAGAAACTGGTAGAAAACACTAACATACATTTTAAATTTAATTTGTCTTTAAAATTATATTTATTTTATGTGTATGGGTGTTTTGCTTGCATGTACACATGCATGTATATACCGCATATATCCTGGTGACCACAGAGGCCAGAAGAGCACATCAAATCCCCTAGAATTGGAGTGACAGACTGTTTTGAGGTGTTATGTGGGTGCTGGGAACAAAACCTAGATCCTATGGAAGAACCTGGAACAACACTTGAATGGATTTGAGGGTGACATGTAAAGAGAGAGAGAAGGGATGGTGTGCCGTGCTTCTAGCTGGTGGACACACATGTGAAACTGTTCTAACCCACAGCGATGCAGCCATCGTGGAAAGAGAGCACTCAGCACGGGGCAAGGGCAGTGCTAGGAGAATGAAGCCAGTCTAAAATCTTAGGGACCTTTAATCTGAAGAGGCAAATGATAGACAGTTTAGCTCCTCTTCACTGTTTTTTTTTTTCTGTTTTTGTTTGCTTTTCCTGAAAAAGGCTTTGGCAAGTTGCTGTTCTTACTGTATGGGTGAATTAAATATTTCAGATTTTATCACCATCTTTATCTATTGCTGAATATTATTTATCCAAGGTAATCCAAGGCTGTTATGAGTGACAGTTTTTTTTTTTTTTAAATAAAGCTACCATAAGACCTGCTTAAATCCATTCTTTATAAGAAATGAGAATTAGGGATTATAATGTGTGTGTGTGTGTGTGTGTGTGTGTGTGTACAGGTTCATATACAAAATCAAGAGCTAAATAAGAACATATCTCCTAATCATAGAAAATATCATATGTAAAACTTCGGTTGACTGCTTCCATGCCATCAATTTTTGGAAGAGATTTTTGTGGGGCTGACATGATGAGTTGGTGAGTCAGAGTGTTTCTAGAGGACAGGGGTAGGCTTCGAAGCACCATCATAGGGTGGCTCACATCTGCTTGTAACTGTAGCAATGATTCCTTCTTCTGGTCTGTGCACATGTGGCAACCCCCCCCCCCCCCATGACAGTGGCTCAGACCTTAGTAGGCTCTCGGACCTTTCAACACAACTGACTCTAGGGTGCAAGTACCATTTAGGTTGTAAAACTCAGCATGTGGACAACACCATCTGCCACAATTAAAACAAAGGCCTACTCCATCAAAGTCCACTGTTCTGGGAAAGTCTCTAAATGTACTAACCCTGCTTTCTGGCTTCTGTAGTTTTGCTTCTAGCTAACTGTTCTTGTTAACTGAAGTATGTCAACACAGAACATGATTTTTGTGCTTAAAAGATCATCCTGAGAAAAGCTCAGGGCTACATTGGGATCCTGAATGCCCGGTGTAGTTGCTAGTCAGATAAGAGCTAATAAAGACTTTCTAAACCCATGTTTGAGTATTCTTCTCTGGTGGATACCCCACAACCGCAACACACACACACACACACACACACACACACACACACACACACACAGAGTTATTCATTTTAATTTTTCATTATTTTTTTTTTTTTAATTTCACATTATGTACCTCAATCAAACTCACTTCCTAGGTCCACCCAGCCCACCCCCTCTTGTGACCCCCCCTCAAAAAAAGCAGCAGAAGAAACAAACCCACAAGTCTAATTTGTGTTGCTCATGTATTCTTTGGAGCACGGTCAAACTCCCAGTGGCCAGGCCCTTAACGGAAACTGAGTCTCTTCTCACCTGCACTTTGCCAGAAGCCCTCAGCTGTGGAAAGCTACATTTCAGGATCCTCTTACAAATTTTAAGAGTTCTCTTGGATGGCTTCCTGATTAGGATGTTAATTTCTTTCTGGATGTGGGGTGGGGTAGGGGTAGCACTTGTCACTGGAGCCTTCTGTGTCCTTTCTCAACTGTGAATCTGCAGTCATAGATGCAACTGCAAAAGGCCTTGCCATGACAGTAAGTGGGAGCACAGATCATGGAATTCCACATGGTTTTGATGACAGCACACATCATGGATATTCATGTGGTCTCAGGTTTTAAATAGACCACAAACATCAACGTGGCCCTCTGCTGCAGCACAGGCCACAGACATCCATATTCCTCAGCAGCAGCACAGGCCACAGGCATCAACATGGCCTTAGGCAGTAACACAGATTATGCACATCTGCTCGGTCTTTGCTGCTAACATGAGCCATGGACACTAACATGGTCCCCAGCTGCAATAGGCATGGGTGGAGACATGGCCTTAATTGACATCATGATCCACAAACATCAACATGGATTCAGATGCAACTTTAATTTCTTTTAAATACAGTTTTTGTTGAGTAATAAAATTACTGAAGATACTCTTTTATTATTATTATTATTATTACTATTATTATCATTATTATTAATTATCTTTAATCTTTTTTTTACAGTCCAGTCATTATCTGCTTCCCAGTACACCCTCCAACAGTTCCTCATCTCATTCCTCCTCCCCTATCTCCAAGAGGATGTCCCCACACTCCAACCTACCCCACCAGACCTCCCCACTCCCTGGGGCCTCAAGTCTGTCAAGGGTTAGATGCATCTTCTCTCAGACTAGGTCATCCTCTGCTGTATATGTGTTGGGGGGCCTCATATCAGCTAGTGTATGCTTCCTGGTTGGTGACTCATTGTCTGAGAGATCTTGCGGGTCCAGGTTAGTTGAGACTGCTGGTCTTTCAATGGGGGTCACCATCCCCCTCAGCTGCTTCCATCCTTTCCCTAATCCAATCATAGGGGTCCCTGGCTTCTGTCCATTGGTTGGGTAAAAGTATCTGCATCTGACTCTTTCAGCTGTTTGTTGGGCCTCTTGGAAGGCAACATTGCTAGGCTCCTGTCTGTAAGCACACAACAGCATCAGTAAAAGTTGTTAGGCCTTGGGGCCTCCCCTTGAGCTAGATCCCAATTTGGGTCTGTCACTGGACCTTCTGTCCCTCGGTCTCTTCTGAATTTTTGTCTCTCTAGTTCTTTCAGACAGGAACAATTCTGTGCCAAAGTTTTTGACTGTGGGATGGCAACCCCATCCCTCCACTTGATGTCCTGTCTTTCTGCTGGAGATGGACTCTACAAGTTCCTTCTTCCCACTGTAGGGCATTTCATCTAAGGTCCCTTCCTTTGAGTCCTGAGCATTCTTAACATCCTAAAATCAAGTAGAGCTTAAACATCTGAGGTCCTGGTCTCCTAAATTTCTTCAATCAGTAAAATGTTATAATAGAAAATAAATTTCTGATGCTATGAAGTATGCAGAATCAACTTGACTGGAACTATTGAGTTGTTCAGTTGAACATAGTCACATGTACTTGAAAGTTAGACACAATAGTTATAGCTATCAGAAAAAGATGCAGCAACTCTCTAGTTTGAATATTGCTATTTTTTAGAAGATTAATGTTTCCTTCTTCTCTCCTCTCTTATTGTTCTTTCACTTTTTGGTACTTATCATAGGACTTTGCAAATGTTAACCTAGTGCTCTTTCACTGAATTTAACTTTCAGCTCAGATGAGTTATTTTATTCTGTATTCATGTCTATTCTATATGTGCATGTGTACATGTGTGTGGATGCCTGTGGAGGCCACAGGGGGATATCAGGTCTTCTGGAGCTTGAGTGATAAGCAGTTGTGAGCCAACCAATGTGGGTGCTTGGGCATGAACTCTGGAACATACTAATCAGACATTTTGATGAGCCACAAAGAGTAACCTATAAGGTAGGAAAGATGACCAGAGAGAATTATTAATCTTAGTAGATATTATATACAACATTAAAAATAAAAACTATAAGAAAATGCTATTGTTTTAGTTGTGTGCATTTTAAGTTAGAGTTTCACTGTCTTGCTTCTGCTTCCTGAGTGTTGCATTGGTGGTGTACATGAGGCATCATGTTCAACTGGAGATTATTATAGTACCATGCATGTGTTTTTAAGGAGTAATGTAGAATGCTCAAACTAGTATGCAAAGGATTTAATAGATGATGATTATCTGGGAATAAATGTTTCATTTAACAAAACAGTGTTAACACAACTAGTCATTCATTTGGGAGGAAGTAAAAATTGGTCCCTTTGATTCTTTTTATCATAGACAAGTAAGTTCTAATAGCACTAAGTACATACATTATTAACCCCTGGAAGATGTTACCATGTTTCTACCATTTATTGGCAGACGTTTATTTTATGTTTTCCCTTGTTGGTGTAGTGCTGATATTGAAAACAGGACTTTTCATGGTTAAATAAGTACTCTACAACAGAGATATATCTTCAGGCCCAATTTAGAGATACTTTCAAAGCTTGAAGATAAATCATGGTATGTGTGGTAATTTTCAGTTGTGGAACTGTTTGGGAAGGATAGGGACATGTGGCTTTGTTGGAGGTGTGTCACTGCATGTATATGTGGCTCTGAAGTTTCCAAAGCCCATGCTATTCACAGTTATCTCTCTCTACCTTGTGCATATGAATCAAGATGTAAGCTCTCATCTCAGCTACAGCTCTGGCACCATGCCTGCCTGCCTACTGTCATGCTCCTCATCATGATAGTCATGAACGTTCCATCTAAAACTGTAAGTCCCAATTAAACATTTTCTCTTATAAGTTGCATTGATCATGGTGCCTTACAGCAATGTAAAAGTAACAAAGAGAGTAAGCCACAACCTTCTTCCCAAATGACAAACACACGGATAAAGAGAAAGAAGTGCAAATTATTACATTAAAATCTAATTTCCACAGTAAATCCCCTTGGCCACATTTTCATGGTGGCTCTTAATTTCTGAATGATTTCTAGTATAGATTTTTTTTTCTCAGACTGGACATCTCCCCATTACAAAACCTCAATTATAAAGCATTGGTTTTGATACTGGTTTATGGAAGCCAGGAGAGTCTTGGGGAAGCTTGGCATGGTGACTCCTGTTTGTAATTCCAGTACTCAGCACACTGAGACAGATGGATCGCTATGATTTCAGGTCAGTTTAAGTTACAGAATAAGACCTTGTTTTTATAAAACGAAAAATGAAGATGTAGGATAAAGAGAATAATGATAAAGATGATATCAAAGGCACATCAAAGAGATCATTCACCTGATTGGAAGAACCTTTAGTGGGTTTGTTAAGAGCTTGAACAAAAGAAGGAACATGTTAGAGAAATCTTGGTGAAGGTTGGAGAAAAAGGATAGTCTTGTTATATGTCCCAGGAAAGTTTATCAAAATTGTCATGAATAGTAACATGGCAAGCAGAAAGAGGACCTAAGAAACACACATAGACCTAACTGAGAAGATTCAGACATGACTAAAAGATTTTAAAATAATTTTGTAACAAAGATATGAGAAGAATGTCAGTCTTCATACTCCAAAATGGATTATTTTTGAAGAAGATTCAGAAAAATGTAAGGAATAGTTTTAAAACAAAATTATAGGAGATATAAAGAAATCAGGATATTTTGTGTCTAAAATGAAAATTGTTTATCTTTAGCCTCTTTCTGACAAAATACAGGCAAAGTTAGTGGTGCTACAAAAGCGAAGTCAAGTTTAAGAGGGCAGGTACTGATTTCTTTTGTCTTCTTTTTGTCATGTATGACATGGTGTTTAACTTACAATAATATGAAGAAGCTATAAAATCTTTTTGGACATGTACATAATATATTTTAATCAAATTTTCCCCACTTCTCCCTGCAACACTCAGACTTTCTAATATAATAATATAATATAATATAATATAATATAATATAATATGTATACTTCATGTCCTCCTTCTTCTTCTTTAATTCAGCATAACCCACTGATTCCGTTTAATGCTTACTGGTATTCACACATCATGATGGTTTCTTAATGAACATACGATTGGTGGAAACAATTGCTACATTTTGTCACTTGCCTGTTTCTTTCCTCCACATAGAGCTTCTTGATTTGACACCTTTCTAGCATCATTCAAAGAAGTCTTTGATGTTCATTTCAGAATTTCAAGTAAAATGATTAATATTGCTTGCTGCTGATTCATCTCTGAATTTGAGATATTATCTGTATCCTGTTCATCAGCACTCATCTTGTTTTCTCTCAAACTTTCAGTTTCAGGAATTAGATCCTTTGCTTTTTTTCATTAAGTTGTAAATTTTGTGAGATCTGTAGTATCTTGCATGGTACACACACACACACACACACACACACACACATAAAATGAGAGAGCGAGATATGCACACACAGACACATACATACACACATAGACACACAGATGCACAGACACATATATGCAAATGCACAGCACACATACACACAACAAATCTCTTAAAAATTTTCCCTACTCAAACTAGTTCTAGAATGCTTTTTAAGTGCGAAGTACAGCTGCTCATATTCCTTGTTGCCTTATCAACCCACTGAGTTTGTTTAATGTTAGCTACTAATTACCATGTGGCTCTCTTCTAAGACTTGTGGATCTGAAAATCATTGATATTCAGATCCTTTAGTCTGTTTACTAAAAAATTATCTCTTGATGAGATAGACTTTGTTAGTCCCATTTTCTTCTGCTTGTGACCTTGGTAGTTTTCCCAATATGCCCAGAGACTGTTGGATTAAGACCTTCTCTTTTTCCTACCGCAGAGGTTTGTCTCCTCATATTGGCAATGGCACACACGCCATTCCTCTGATATCTACTCCAAGGAAGCTCCACACGACACTTTTGTCATTATTCTATCATTTGAATTTATTTTCTTCTCAATGATTTAGAATATTACTCTCATTTATTTATACTATATTTCTCTTTACTTTTTCCATTCTTAACCCATATTTAAGTCCAAGAAAAATAAACTTCTGCTTCTTTCACTTATTGTCACATTCATAGACTATGACAGAGTGCCACACTGCTAGAACCAAAGCAGTATGAATAAACACTCATCTGACAAGTGGCTAGATTCTCATATACTTCTTTCATTATCATGGGAAACCAGCTCACCTCAGCAGCTCTTGATGAACTTCGCATAGTATTGGCTTAGCTCTTAGACAACCCAGGCTGAAAGGTCCTGTACTATGGGAAGGAAACCCTAAGTTTGAAAAAAAAATCAACTCACTTATAAAATGTACCAAAATCTTAGATTTCTTACTATTTTTGTGCTTACTAGTCAAAACATTGGTGATTAACTGTAATAGTTCTAAATAGGTATCAATAGTCAATAATGGATCCAGGAGCAACTTACAGAACTCTACTTCTCTCTGTTGAACTCTTGGTTACTGATGATTTCTGGGGGAGTAATACTGTCTTCAGTTACTTCTTTCCAGACAAGCCAATTAGACTCTAGCAAAGAGTTGCAAACATATACCACACAGATGCTCTTGGATAAACTCAGTGGTCCACACAGCACAATGCCACAGAACCATCAACAAGCCATGAATGTGGAAAGAACCTGTAAAAACAGAGGGGAGCAGAGGTAGGAGTGAGGTGATAATACTGAGAACGCATGCTATACACGTGTGACACTGTAAACCAACAAACCTGGTGAAAGTTAAAACAATAATGTCTTTATGCTTCAATAATCTGGATTTGCGATGACCACATCAAAATGAAATTCTATCTTAAATTACCACTTGTCTAATTGGAGAAAGGTTAGAAAATACCTAAAGTTAAGTGCTTTCTTTTAAAAAATATTTTGTTTTGTGCCTATATGAGCATTTTACCTGCATGTAAGGATGTCTACCACTTTTATGCCTGTTGCTCACAGAGGCCAGAATAGGTTTTAGATATCTTAGAACTGGAGGTACAGACACCTGTAAGTCATCATGTGGGTACTAATAATTGAACTTAGGTCCTCTGAAGAACAGCCAGTGCTTTTAACCACTGAGTCATCTCTCTAGTCCTGATACATTATTTCTTTATTTCAGATGATAGTCAGAATTTTTGTTTTTCTTTCACTTAAGTGCATTTAGTGGTGTTAATAGTGAAACCAACTACTGATCTTATTTAGTGTCAAATAGGTCAATTTCTCTCTTTCTGTAAGATTATGGATTCCAGAGAAAGTCTGTTTAGGTTCAGCTTCTACAAAGTGATTTTTTTCCATAATTAAGTGGATTTTTTTTCATTCTTATAAAATATTCAGCTTGAAGAGCTGGGGTGTATCTCAGTTGTAATAAATGGGTTTAACACTATGTAAATTTAGCATAATAATAGCAATAGGCTCTCCTCTAGGTTCTATTTAGCAATAGGTTTTTAGTCCTGATAAAGGTCCCAGTATGAGTTTCATCTTGTGGAATGGGCATTCAATCCACTCAGAAAGTGGGCACTCCAGTAACACTTGTACCACTGATGCATCAGTAGGCTATTTTACCAGGCCAGTTATTATTGTAGTTTTCAGAGTTCACAAATAGCTACTGATAATTACTTTTCCCCTGTGGTAACAAGCCTAGCACCTTACAGACCTCATCTCTCATTAGAGAAACTTCTTTTTTAAGTAGATGGTGACTAACACAGAGATCCTCAACTGCTCAATGTGTACAGAGTAAAAGACTCTGGAGTATTAAATGACACCTATATAAGACCACTTCTCCAAATGCTCAAGGATTTTCATAGAGGAGAAAGAGAAAATATAAGAGCCAGAGTGATGGATGACTATACTTAACAACATTTTCTGGATAAATCTGGGACATTACAGAAATGAACCCATGAAGGTGACAACATGCCCAAGACCTCAAACCAGACAAAATCCCAGCATATTAGAAAAAAGGGGGCTACATGAGGATCTATTGCTGATTGGTAGTTGCTGGGAGTGGGAAGGTCAGTTTTCTTTGTGGATGTGACCCATAGTGGGTAAATTCCACTCCAGGGTGAGGCCCATTAACAAGTATTTGGACAGTACAGGTTGAACTTGATGGGTTAAAAAATAGAGGACAAGACTTTTGGTAGATAGGGAGGTTAGGGTAGACCTGGGAGAAGCAGGGGAATGGGATAAATAGGATGAAATTGAATGAAATTCTCAAAAAATTAGCAAAGCATTATTTAAATTAACAAAAAGAGGAAAAAACCCCAAGCAAATCAGATGACTAACATGAACATGTTAAACACAGGACGGCTTTCCATACCGTCATATCTGTGTGGAGGAAGAGGGCTTCATGGGCAAGACCAGATTTAGAACATTCCTTCTTCACCTTGGTTTCTAATGATAGTGCAGGGAATGCAAAGAGCTTGAGAATTAGAATTAATAAACTAATTTCAGTAGCAATGTGAATTGGTAAATTATTTTTCTATGTGTACAGTTTAAATCTGTGAATGACTGTTATTTCACTATATTTAGTCAGCTTGCAGTAATAGACTCAGTGCAAATGTTGTGTAGTAAGAATTGAAAGGTGTCAGCTCCTTCCCACTCTATGTATATTTTTCTTTTGTGCTGGGACAACCTGTGTCTAGCACTGTGAATTATTGAATTGCATGAACTTAGTGAGAGATTTTTGTGACTAAGTTAAAGTCATTCTGTACTTTTAATGAGAAATAGACAAATGATAACTTTTATTAGGGGAATTACAGCTTCTCTTGCTATCTAACTTAAAAGAGATAGACAAGGGGTGGGTTTGGTTCACAACTATATTGGCTCTAAGATCACCTAAGATATATGTCCTTGAGTGGGTCTGTAAGAGTTTTCCTGGAACGGTTAACTGAGGAGAAGGTATCTCCCTTGAATTGGGCAGCATCTTCTGACAATGGCCCAGATATAGACATCTGAGAGAGAAACAGGGCTTGTTTTCACCTGCCACACTGGTTGCTTTGCTACTTGCCTCTGCTCCCACTGCATGTCCTTTGCTGACATTAGACCTTGGCTTCTTTGATCTTCAAGCATGTCCTGAAGACCAGTGGCTCTCCAGGAATCTTTTAGCTTCAGTACTAGGTTGGGAGTGCTGAGTCTTAGAGCACTCTGAATGAGCAGCTAACAGGTTCTCTCTAGTGTACATATAGGCATTGCTGAACTATCAAGCCTATGCCACACAAGGCAATCTGATAGAACCTCTTATGTAGTACATATCCATTCTAACTTTTCTGTTCCTTTGACTAATACACAATGCTAGTGCAAACAATGGATCACTAAAAATGGATATGCAGAATCTAAAAAGGCTTTTGTTTTGATCTAGGTTCTCATTATATTTCCCAGGCTGGCCTTGAACTTGTGGTTCTCCTATATAGACTCTTAATGCTAGGACTACTAGTCTTGGGCCCTATGCTTGGTTCTACAATGACACTTGTGAAAACACTCATCCTCAATGAAATCTTAGATATGAGTTTAAACTCAGCATTTAAAAAACAGAGAGATAGCTCAGTTGGTAAAATACTTGCTATGCAAGCATGAAAACCTGCAGTCACATCCCAGAAGCTGTGCCAGAATCCCAGGTGTAATGGTGTGTGCTAATCATCCCAGGGCTGGGGGGACAGAGACTGGTGGATTCCCTAGGCCTACTGGTCAGACAGCTTAGATTAATCAGTGAACTCTGGGTTGCAGTAAGAAACCTTGTCTCAAAAATCAAGATGAAGAGGCAGAGGAAGGGCAGATCTCTGAATTCAAGGCCAGCCTGGTCTACAAAATGAGTTCTGGACAGCCAGGGATCTATTACATACAGAAACTATCTCAAAAACCAGAATCCAAAATCCAAAAACTAAACCACAACAAAAACTATCAAGAAGGATGGAAAATGACAGCTGGGATTTATCTGTGTTTTCTATGTGTACATACATCTATGAAAATCTACCCATGCGCATGCGTAACCCCCCAAATATACCTGGACTAGAGGTGTTAAGACACACACCTTTCCTTCTTTGCAAACATGCAGGAGGCATATACTTCCTCTATAGTCTCCACTTGAGCAGAGATGTAACTCATTCTGAGCAAAGGAAGCATATAATTTTATCATGTAATCATGATCACAGGATTCTGAAGATTTCCTTATCTTGTCTTCAGTATTTCAGGAGGCTATGCACAGCAGGTGATGCAGCCATATTAGTGGGAGAGCTTCCCCAGTGTCTCAGGAGGCTACATACTGCAGATGATGCAGCCATAAGGTGGGAGAGCCTCCATACACATGCTGCCTTAGTGACTCTGAGTGGTCTATATGGAATAGATAGCACTGGCTTCCGAAACACTGTGCCATTAAATGACTGCTGGTGGGAGTGAGTGAGAAATGTCCCCAACAGAGGAATGGATTCAGAAAATGTGGTACATTTACACAATGGAATACTACACAGCTATTAAAAACAATGACTTCATGAGATTTGCAGATAAATGGGTGGAACTTGAAAATATCATCCTGAGTGAGGTAACTCTGTTTCAAAAAACAAATATAGTATGATCTCACTGATAAGCAGATATTAGCCCAAAAGTTCAGAACACCCACGATTCAATTCACAGCAACTGTGGGTTCCCAGATGGAGGAGTTGGAGAAGGGACTGAAGGAACTGAGGGAGTTTGCAGCCCCATGGGGAGGGAGCAACAATGTCAATTGGTCAGGCCCCCCAGTGCTCCCATAGACTGGACCACCAACCAAAGAATGCATATGGAGGGACCCATGGTGCTAGCCATATATGTGGCAGAGGGGGGTCTTGTTGACCATCAGTGGGAGGAGCGGCCCTTGAGTCTTGATCTCAGAGCATAAGCCATTGGTGTTCTGTTCAGAAACTTTCCCCCATGCCCATGTGTTCAAGATTTTTCCCCAGTTTCTCTTCTATTAGATTCAGTGTATCTGGTTTTATGTGGAGGTCCTTGATCCACTTGGACTTGAGCTTTGTACAGGGAGATAAGAATGGATCAATTCATATTCTTCTACATGTAGACCGCCAATTGAACCAGCACCATTTGTTGGAGATGCTGTGGTTTTTCCACTGGATGGTTTTAGCTCCTTTGTCAAAGATCAAGTGACCGTAAGTGTATGGGTTCATTTCTGGGTCTTCAATTCTATTCCATTGATCTACCTGCCTGTCACTGGACCAATACCATGCAGTTGGGTTTGTTTTTTACCACTACTGCTCTGTAGTACAGCTAGAGGTCAGGGAGGCTGATTCCCCCAGAAGTTCTTTTATTGTTAGGAATACTTTTTGCTATCCTGAGATTTTTGTTATTCCATATGAATTTGAGAATTGCTCTTTCTAAGTCTATTAAGAATTGAGTTGGAATTTTGATGGGGATTGCATTGAATCTGTATCTTGCTTTTGGCAGGATGGCCATTTTAACTATATTAATCATACCAATCCATGAGCATGGGAGGTCTTTCCATCTTCTGAGGTCTTCTTCGATTTCTTTCTTCAGATACTTGAAGTTCTTGGCATACAGATCTTTCACTTGTTTGGTTAGAGTCACACCAAGATATTTTATATTGTTTGTGACAATTGTGAAAGATGTCATTTCCCTAATTACTTTCTCAGCCTGTTTATCCTTCAATTATAGGAAGGCTACTGATTTGTTTGAGTTAATTTTGTATCTGGCCACTTTGCTGAAGTTGTTTATCAGCTGTAGCAGGTCTCTGGTGGAGTTTTTTGGGTCACTTAAGTATACCATCATATCATCTGCAAATAGTGATATTTTTATTTCTTACTTTCCAATTTATATCCCTTTGACCTCCTTTTGTTGTTTGATTGCTCTAGCTAGAACTTCAAGTACTATATTGAATAGATTGGGAGAGAGAGGGCAGCTTTGTCTAGTCCCTGATTTTAGTGAGATCGCTTCAAGTTTCTCTCCATTTAGTTTGATGTTGGCCACTGGTTTGCTGTATATTGCTTTTACTATGTTTAGGTATGGTCCTTGACTTCTTGATCTTTCCAAGACTTTTATCATGAAGGGATGTTGAATTTTGTTAAATGCTTTTTCAGCATCTAATGAAATGACCATGTGGGTTTTTTCTTTGAGTTTGTTTATGTAGTGGATTACATTGATGGATTTCTGGGTATTGAACCATCCCTGTATCCTTGGGGTGAAGCCTACTTGATCATGGTGAATGACCATGGATTCGCTTTGTAAGAATTTTATTGAGTATTTTTACATTGATATTCATAAGCGAAATTGGTCTGAAGTTTTCTTTCTTTGTTGGGTCTTTGTGAGATTTTGGTATTAGTATAACTATGGGCTCATAGAATGAATTGGATAGTGTTCCTTCTGTTTCTGTTTTGTGGAATAGATTGAAGAGTTTTGGTATTAGGTCTTCTTTGAAGGTCTGATAGAATTCTGCACTGAGCCCATCTGGTCCTTGGCTTTTTTTTTTTTGTTTTTTTTTTTGGTTTGGGAGACTTTTAATGACTGTTTCCATTTCTTTATGGGTTATGGGACTGTTTAGATGATTTATCTGATCCTGATTTAACTTTGGTAGTTGGTATCTGTCTAGAAACTTGTCCATTTTATCCAGATTTTCCAATTTTGTTGAGTATAGGCTTTTGTAGTAGGGTCTGATGATATTTTGAATTTCCTCAGAATCTGTTATATCTTCCTTTTCATTTCTAATTTTGTTAATTTGGATACTGTCTCTGTACCCTCTGGTTAGTCTGGCTAAGGGTTTATCTATCTTGTTGATTTTCTCAAAGAACAAGCTCCTGGTTTTATTGATTGTTTGTATAGTTCTTTTAGTTTCTACTTGGTTGATTTCAGCCCCGAGTTTGATTATTTCCTGCCTTCTACTCCTCTTGGGTGTATTAGCTTCCTTTTGTTCTAGAGCTTTCAGCAGTCTTGTTAAGCTGCTAGTGTATGCTCTCTTCATTTTCTTTTTGGAGGCATTCAGAGCTATGAGTTTCCTCTTAACACTGCGTTCATTGTGTCCCTTAGGTTGTACTTTCATTTTCATTAAATTCTAGGAAATCTTTAATTTCTTTCTTTATTTCTTCCTTGACCAAGTTATCATTGAGTAGGGTGCTGTTCAGCTTCCATGTGTATGAGGGCTTTCTGTTGTTGGTGTTGTTATTGAAGACCAGCCTTATTCCATAGTGATCTAATAGGAGGCATGGGATTATTTCAATCTTCTTCTATCTGTTTAGGTTTGTTTTGTGATCAATTATATGGTCAATTTTGGACAAGGTAATGTGAGGTGCTGAGAAGAAGGTATATTCTTTTGATTGAGGATGAAGTGTTCTATAGATATCTGTTAAATCCATTTAGTCCATAACTTCTGTTAGTTTCACTGTGCCTCTGTTTAGTTTGTGTTTCCAAGATCTGTCCACTGCTGAGAGTGGGGTGTTGAAGTCTCCCACTATTATTGTGTGAGGTCCAATGTGTGCTTTGAGATTTAGTAAAATCTCAAATGTGTATGCCCTTGCATTTGGAGCATAGATGTTCATAATTGAGGATTTTTCTTGGTAGATTTTTCCTTCGATGAGGACGAGGTGTCCTTCCGATGAGGACAAGGTGTCCTTCCTTATCTTTTTTGATGACTTTTGATTGAAGGTTGATTTTATCTGATATTAGAATGGCTACTCCTGCCTGTTTCTTGGGACCATTTGACTGGAAAATTGTTTTCCATTCCTTTACTCTAAGGAAGTGTTTGTCTTTAACAATGAGGTGCATTTCCTGTATGCAGCAAAATGCTAGGCCCTGTTTATATATCCAGTCTGTTAGTCTATGTCTTGTTGTTGAGGAATTGAGTCTATTGATGTTATAGATATTAAGCAATAGTGATTTTTGCTTCCTGTTATTTTCTATGTTATTTTTGTGGTTTTGTGCCTATCTTCTTCTTTTTTTTTTTTTTTTAAAGATTACTTTCTTGCTTTTTCTAGGGTGTAGTTTCCCTCCTTGTGTTGGTGTTTTCCATCTATTATCATTTGTAGGACTGGGTTTGTGGAAAGATATTGTGTAAATTTGGTTTTGTCATGGAATATCTTGGTTTCACCATCTAGGGTAATTGAGAGTTTTGCTAGATATAGCAGCCTGGGCTAGCACTTGTGTTCTCTTAAGGTCTGTATGAGATCTGTCCAGGATCTTCTAGTTTTCATAGTCTCTGGTGAGAAGTCTGGTGTAATTCTGATAGGTCTGCCTTTATATGTTACTTGACCTCTTCCCCTTACTGCTTTTAATATTCTTTCCTTGTTTTGGGCATTTGGTGTTTTGACTATTATGTGACGGATGTAATTTCTTTTCTGGTCCAATCTATTTCTAGTTCTGTAGGCTTCTTGAATGTTTATGTTCATCTCTTTCTTTAGGTTAGGGAAGTTTTCTTCTTTGATTTTGTTGAAGATATTTACTGGCCGTTTATGATGGGAATCTTCACTCTCTTCTATACCTATTATCCTTAGGTCTTCTCATTGTGTCCTGGATTTCCTGGATATTTTCATTTATGAGCTTTTTGTATTTTGCATTTTCTGTGACTATTGTGTCAATGTTTTCTATGGTATCTTCTGCACCTGAGATTCTCTCTTCTGTCTCTTGTATTCTGTTGGTGATGCTTGCATCTATGACTCCAGATCTCTTTCCTAGGCTTTCTTTCTCCAGGGTTGTCTCCCTTTGTGATTTCTTTATTGTTTCTATTTCCATTTTTAGATCCTGGATGGTTTTGTTCATTTCCTTTGCCTGTTTGATTGTGTTTTCCTGTATTTTCTCTTTAAGGGCTTCTAGCTGTTTACCTGTATTCTCTTATATTTCTTTAAGGGAGTTATTTATTTCCTTCTTAAAGTCTTATATCATCATCATGGGAAGTGATTTTAAATCTGAGTCTTTCTTTTCTGGTATGTTGGGGTATCTAATGCTTGCTGTGGTGGGAGAACTGGGTTCTGATGATGCCAAGTTGCCTTGGTTTCTCTTCCTTATGTTCTTGCCCTTGCCTTTCGCCATCTGGTTATCTCTGGTGTTAGCTGGTCTTGCTCTCTCTGACTGTGGCTTGTCCCTCCTGCAAGCCTTTTCATCAGTACTCCTTGGAGACCAGCTCTCTCTGAGAGGAATTTGGGTTTGAAGAGCGGTGGTACTGGGTCAGCTCTGCGGTGTAGAAAGAAACCAGAAGGATCCTGTCTCCAGCTTTTCCTTGGTTCCTGTTTCCTGATGGCTCTGCAATGGTCCCTCTTGATTGAGTAATCAAAGGTGTGTTGGCACTTCTGGGAGATCAGCTCTCTCCTTGCACTGAGTATGGAGCCTTGTGTCATGGGATTAGCTCCAGAGCCTCAGAAGGAAACCAGAAGGCCACTCCTCAGTCCCTGTGTCCTGAGGGTTCTGGGTGGGTCTCTCTGAGCAGAGGTGCTGGCCTTATTCCTGACCACAGGCTTTTCCACACTCTTGGGAGGGTAGCTCTTTCCCTGAGATATTTGGGTATGGAGCTGTGTTGCCCAGACCACAGTTGTAAACCAGAAAGCTCCTGTCCCAGGCTGTTCCTCTGTCCCAGTGTGCTGCTGATTCTGGGCCGGTCCCACTGGGCAGTGGCTCCCATCTTACTTTCACTCACTGGCTTGTCCACACTCCTTGGATGCTAGCCTTCTCCCTGCTCTATTTGATTATGGAGCTCTGTGGCACAAACTGGGGTACCCGACTGTAAAAGGAGAACGGAAGGCTGCTGTCCCAGTCTGTTTGTAGGTCCCTATGTCCTGGAGGTTCTAGGCAGGTCTCTCTGAGTGGAGGTATTGGCTTTACCCCCCTGATCACAGGCTTGTCCACACTCCTGTGAGAGCAGCTCTTTCCCTGGGCCATTGTATCCTGAGTTTTCTTAATAGTGTTTATCTAAAACAAAACAGTCCACTGAATAACTGTGTATCGTGATAAAGACACCCAATCCTATGTAAATACAGAGTGGAAAATTCAAAGGTTTCTGTGATTTTAATTCATAAAACCACCTTTTATTCCTACCTAACAGTAACTTTAGCTCTCAACTCTTGTTAATTTTTCTCTTTCATTTTCCACAGAAATTCAAATTTGTATTATCACAAATTAATCTTGTTTGCTAATTCCAAAGCTATTCCAAAGCAAGAACAGCCCTCTCAGCTGTAAGACTTTGAAAAAGAATTGTAAATCAACGGATAGATAGCACCATATATCATATTAAACACAGGGAACTCACCACAAAATCATTACACTAAAAAGCGACAATTTTGATTGATTAAAATGGTATGGGCTGCATAGTGTTAAATCACTGTGAGTGATATGACATTATGATTTTACATACCATAATTCTGCCAAGACAATGAAGGCAAAAGGCATTGTCATCAGATGATAACAGACAATAAGAAGATTCCTGATGTTAGATTTATTACCTGGTTTAGATTTAGAAAGAAGTAATTCTTGTCCTGTTCCACTTATCAAACGACTGTAAATTCAGTGATGATGTAAAATTCTAAGGCAGAGCCACTTATAGGTTTGACAAAGTGCCAGCTATAAAATATTTATTGTTCTCAGTGGTTCTGCCTTACACACTTAAATATTTATCGAAACATAAGCCCCTCTGATAAATGTTTCTAATCTTTGGGGCTAGACTTCTTTTTTAAATACTTAGATTTTTCATCAGAAACTACTTTTATAGTTTTATTATATTAATAATGTTAACCTTATGATTTGAAAAGGCAGCATGTGAGTTTTGAAATGTTATTCTTCTTAACATCTAATGTTTAAGTGTGCAATTTTTTGAGATCGTATTTATAGTGTAGAAATGGAAGTGTTCTTATTTCACTCTATGTCTGGAGGAAGTCTGGCTTTCTGAGTGTGTCTGTTTATTTCTGTTTGAGTTGGTTTCTAGATACAGTCTGGGAAAGTCTATGGATATTCTCAAGTATGTTAGGTAGTAGTGTTAATAACTTCTATCTCCTCGCTGGGTTTTGAAGGGCGCAGACACAGGGAGCTCTTCTCTGGAGAAACACCAATAACTGTGCCAAGGATTGCAACCTAAGTCAAACGAGGGAAACATACTAATCAGCAATCTGTGGAGTGGCATGTAACATCTTATGGTCTGGAAGGCAGGATGGATACTCTTTAAAGAAGACAGGAGACTGGACTTGCATCGACGATTTAAAGGCATTCAAATGTGAGACTTTGAACAGCAAGCGGCTCAGAAGCACAGGGAATCACAGACCAAAGACAACTGGAGAGTCCTGAAGGGTACCGAACCACCACATGGAACACTCACAGGTTGGAGAAAGGAGACAGCCCGAGGAAGAGATAGCAAGCAAAGTAGATATCTGACAAACTGAAGCGTTCGAGACTTGGACACTCAGAAACTGTGTCCCAATGCTACAGGTGGCTGGGTTTGTAGAACGAAGCTCTTGAAATCGTGATTGTCTTGTTCCGCACTTCTCTATGTATCCTGACAAAAGACAAACTTTAACTGTGTTAAGCTGGGCTTTTCATTCTTACCTAAACTCCAAAAAGTCTGGCATATTAAAAAAAAACCCATAATGAAGCCATAATATCACAATTAGAATTTTACTGGAGAACCCAGGCATCTTGCAGACATACCCATTTTATTTATAACGCAGCATTTCAAAGCCGTAGAGGATTATGGGTCGAGTGCCTTTCCTAACTCCACCAGGTGAGCAGATCCTACCACCATCAGCGTCTTAGGACCATGTGTATGTGAGGCTGCTGCTTCTTCAGAGCCAGACAAAGTGATAGCTAAGTCCATGCTTTGAGCAGAGTATGAAAATCTTACAGTATTTGATAGCGTAGTTTTTTCCCCCTGAGAGCTGGTTAACTATAAACACTTAAAAGCAAGTATATAATAAAAATAGAATGTGACTCTTTTTCAGCATAATCTAATTTATTTTGTTAACATGCTGTCTTTACAACTGCACACCCTCATACAGGTAACGGAAAAGGGAAAAAAAAAGCCAACAACGAGCTATCGATCTCTTGTCATTAGGAATGTCAGTGGCTTAAGGAGGTTTTATAACCATCAAAATTGGTGCTGGAAAATTCATTGCCCTAGTCTGGCATTTGGGGTTCACAAATTGCATGGGCAATGGGGCAATGACAGTTTCTGGCTAATTTACAGTTAGGTCTCCACACTTGCCTAGATTCATGGATTAAAAATGGAAAAGGTTTTGTGTTCTGGAACATTTTCTGATTCAAGATGAGGAAGGTTAGTCTGAAGCAAAGTTCTTTGACTCCATAGTAATTCACAGGGCCTTCTCAGCTCATTCGCCATTTCTTGAATATCA
Source organism: Rhynchomys soricoides (assembly GCA_019843965.1). Taxonomy (NCBI): domain Eukaryota; kingdom Metazoa; phylum Chordata; class Mammalia; order Rodentia; family Muridae; genus Rhynchomys; species Rhynchomys soricoides. Next base: position 186,732 of record JADRCH010000260.1, read on the forward strand.
AAGGGTAATGAATATTTTGAATAAATCAGAGCTTAAGTCTCAAGGAAATATTACATGTCTATTGAGCAAAGTGTTTCACAGGAGGAACAATTAACTGAATGCGGGAACATCTCTTAATTTCAGCCACCTCTGTTCAAAGACAGTAAGTGTTATCAAAGCCCTTCTGCTACCCATGTTCATCTGAATGCTCAGTTAGATTTTTCTCTCGTGAGAAATCCTTCAAAGCCAGGGGCTGGCTCTCGCATTCATGTGGGCCTGTCTCAGGAGTTGTACAGACAATCTTTAGTTCCGAGTTGGATCTGAATCATGGAGTATATTGAGGGCTTGGATTTATTTTCAACGAAATTCACCAGTCTGAATGTACCATGCAAGGGCTTCTGGGAATAGTGATGATTACTGAGACCTTACTGAGACATTGGACTGGAGAAAATAAAAAGTCTTCCACATTTGTGTTTTAAGGAATGTGGACGGTCAGAGCAGTTGCTTACTCTACAATATAGAGTTCTTTGCATTTGATGGGAGATTTATTTTTTTCCTGAAAATATTGTACCAAAATTCTACAGAACACAGTGCCAAGAGAAACTTACAATCCTTATTCATGCAAAAGAGAACAATAAGAAATTAAAAAGTTTAAGGAAGATCCTATAACTAGGAAGGTTGAACATCACACATGGAATGTGAAGACCGTATTTTAAATGTCCTCCAAAGGAGATCTTAGAATCACTCCTAAAGGCTAGCATTTGCAAAGGAAGTCTTGAGCATGTCTGAGAAGAGAAATAAGACCACTTTAATATCCTCATTACTGTTTATGAGCTGGACCTTTGTTTTAAAAATTAGTTCTAAAGGACTCAGAGGACTTTGATGCTCAAATTTTAAAATGGCTCTCCCTAGTTTGATCCATATTCATTATGCGGCACCACTCTGCTTGACCTGGAATTGCTCTTGACCCTCAAGAGACTGACTTGAAAGGCAGTAGAGCAAGGAAAATGCCACCTACAGCTTCTGAGTGTCTCCATCCATACAAGGAGTGTGATAACATTGGTTTACCAAATGCAGTGTAAGGACAGACAGGATGGTGAATCTGATTCTAACAGAAAAATCCAGCCTGCTTACTTGTGGATGCTTGACATCATTAGTTGTTACTTTATGGAACTGAGACTGTTTTGAGGCTCAACGTTCTACATTTTCGTTTTCATGTTATTGATTCTATATTTCCATTAACCAGTCTTCTATTTCTTGCCTTTTTTGTACACACACTCACACACACATCTAAATAAGTTACAGATAACTATCAGTACCTCTCATTCCCAAGCAGTTTGAAATAATAATAAAAGTAAAAATTTTGTAGGTATTCTGAAGTAAAATTGATACACCAAAGATACTTTAATTTCTTTTAATAAAGAAATATTACAATTATTTTTACGATACTTGGGATTTTCAAGGTATATGCTTCTAATGACCTTACTTAATCTCTTTTATTTTAAATAAGTTTGCATTTCTTACTATTTGGTTTTAACATATATATTTATATATGGACAAATGCATATATATATATATCTACATGTACACACATACATTCATACACATTATTAAGGCTGTTTTAAGAAGCTTATTTACTTTGCAAGCTATCTCACTTGGACATCTTGAGTTATGGATTATTAAATATGGTTGGGGTAACCATTGTCTGCTGCAGCTGGGTGCTGAGTTCCCTCAGAGCTGCTATGAGGGTAAATCTAGGAGCACACAGGCTCCAACGGTGGTCTCAGTGTGAATCATCCACTTGTTGTGCTGAAGAATAACTCATTGAAAATAGTTTCGAAGACAAAATGAGTGGTTTGACTATCATGGGAACTAGGATTTGTTTTTAAAAGAAACACTTTTCTTCCATGTTTCAGCCAACTCTACTGCAGAAATGAGAGGTGTCAGAGGCTCATCACGCGGTTTGTGAGTTGTCTCGAGAGGCATCACCATCTATTTGGGGAGGTTTTCTGAGCAGTCCATTACTGTATGGCTTTCCCCATACCTGGAGTCATTAATGTGACACTTCTCAAGCTCTTAAGTTGGGTGTTTTCAATTTTAACTAGATGTTTGAGTTAGGTCACATTAACAACACAAACTTGCTAATAATAATAAAGGATTTGGTTTCTAGGCTCCTGTAACAAGAGATAATGAAGCCAGTGAACCATAGTAGATACTTGCTTTACAGTTCTGTAGGTCAGGAGCCTGACACAAGACTCACTGGACTAACAGGAAGGTGCTGGTGGAAGCATTGTCTTCTGGAAGCTCTGAGGGGCTGTTTCCTTCCTCAGCTTCCAGAGCAGTTATGTGCCTTCCTCCCTGGTTAAGGAACTGATAAGATGGTGGGTAGGGTGTCTTAGAGTCCTGACCTCCTGGAGAGGACGTTCTGGACTCCCTCCTTGTATTCCCTTGCTGGGATGAATCCTCAGCACACATTGCTTCTCTTTATCCTCTTCCTTCCTGTACTCCCAGTTTCAAGAATTCTGGAGTTACTTTGGATTCAGCTGGAAAAGCCAGACTACCTTCTTGAATTTCAGCTGATCAGGAAACTTTATTCGATCTACACCTGCAACTCCTCATTTCTTTATCGTTTAACCTACTTACTGGTTCTGGACACAGTTGGTGGAAGTGACTTATTTATCAGTTTAATTTTTTTTTTTTTTTTTTTAATCAGAGCTCAGTTCACTTTATCAGCTATTTAGCTTCTCCACTTGTTCCTTCAAGATCCAAATCCTGGGTTGTTCCATGTTAGCCATGAAATCCCATTGTTCCATCTGTTGCTTGTGCTTTATACTTGAGCTCAGAAACTCTCACTCCATGGTTATAGCCATCCTCTGGGACTCATCCAGGCCAGCCTACTTACTGTTTGGGCAAACAGCAAAAAGCTGCCTCCCTCCACTGGACAGAGCAATGAGAAAGAGGCTGTGGGACTTAGACTCTGCGTAGAAATCATAGAATTATATTGAGAAAACATGTCAGTGAGAACTTACAGATATTTAGGGTTGTATGTATGTATGTATGTATGCAAATACATATATGCATACAATAATAATGAACGAAAAGGGAGGCCGTGAATTTGAAGAACAGTGGGAAGGTATACATAAGAGGGCTCAGAGGAAGGAAAGAAAAAGGAGAAATATAATCAAATTATACTCTGGCCAAGTGGGTAGGTAAAGGCACTTTTCTTGAAAGCCCGATGACTTGAGTTTCACCCCAGAACCCATCTACGTAAACTCGAAAGGAGAGAACTGACTCCAGAAAGCTAGCTTCTGACTTTTACACTTGTGCCATGACACTAGCATGCCCATGCTCACCCACTACAAACCCCATCAAGAAAAAGAAACCAAACAAACCTAAAAAGGGAAGAAAGGCATCTCTGTGTAGCTTTGGTACTAAGTCTACACACAGCAGCACTCCTTCATTCACACTGTGTGGACCATGTTCTATGCTTCCAGTCCCATCCACAAACACTTATTTGCTCAATCTTGTGAACATAGGTCATCCTGTGCCTCTGGAGCCCTTAGGACGGTGTTACAACTGTAGGGTTAATGTCCTGGAACTGGTCTACTGGGATGTGTTGGTGACACTATCCACTATGCTTTTTTACACAAATTAATTTTTAAAAAAGTGTATAGATGACTGGATACTCAAGATTATCCATTAAAATATTCCAGGGGTGTGGCTTAGTAATAAAATTCATGTTTAGCATTTTCAAACCTATACGTTTGATCTCTAGTAAAACAGCTCTCCCCCCCCCCCCATCACCATGACAGCACACCTCACCATTAAATGAAATACCATGCTTATGGCATGTCACAGTACATGAATTGGTTTGTGGTAGTTCTTTCTGTTTTGTGTGTGTGTGTGTGTGTGTGTGTGTGTGTGTGTGTGTGTGTGTGTAGCAATTCATGCATTCACTGAGGCCAGAGGTTGATGTTAGGTGTAATTTTCTTCAATCACTTTCAACTTTGAAGCAAGGGCTCTGACTGACCTTGGAGCCTGTGAACTGTTTATACTACCTGGCCAGGTCCAGATATCTGCCCATACATACATCTGCGTTTGGATGATAGGTAGTGGGTGCTAACCTTGGTTTGAGTAGCATGCACTTTATCAGCTTATCATCTGCCCAGCCCTGGGTTGGTTTTTCACACACTCCCCTTTCATACTTAGAATTGATGGTGCACCTTGACCTGGGTGGTTCTCAGAACAGCCAGCAACTCTGGGAATAGTAATCTTCCTGAAACTCCATTAGCTCTGAGTCCTAGTTCTGACATATTAGCAAGATAAATTCCCCAGAAAAAGGTTTGCTTCAAGCAGGACTTCTCTGTATTTAGCTTTAATAGCTTACCTGGATATTTGGGAAGGAACTTTAGGCGCCTTGCTACCATCTTCTATTCCAGAAGGTCAGTGGAGGTCATTATGTGAAGAAGCCAACAGAAGCATGGTCTCTCTGAAAACCAGAGCAGTGGGGATAGAGGGATTTGGAAACAAGCATCAGTATATGAATTAAAATCTTCATACAGTGTTTAATTTTTCTTGGGAGTGCTTTTAAATGTCACAAAAAGATGAAAATGGCATGGTGTGTCATTACCCATGTTCCCACTCGTCTTCTTCAGGAATATTTACCACAATGAAACTCAAGGTTCATGAAGAATCAATCATCCAAACAATTTAGGGAAGTTTTACATAATAAAATTAGACACCAAAGAATTTTAATCCCAGGTTCCTCAAGTTGCTCAAGATTCCTTTTGGCACACGTGACAGAATTTATTATCAGTGACCTTGGGCAGAAGAAGAAGCCAGAATCAATGGAGCAATGAGGGCTTCTGATGCCAACGGGAGTTCAGCACCCAGACTCTGTGTAGATGCTAAGTCAATGGTCTCTGATTGAAGTGGTTCTGCCCACAGCCCTTTCAGATGGTATTCAGGGGGACACCGGGCAGCCTTAGAACCTACTTGGTGGCAACTCCTGTCAGGAGGGAACTTCATCCTGTGGGTCTACTTCAAAGGAAAGTCTCTTGTCTTCCCTATATCCTGTGTCCACATGGTTAGCCACGAGTTAATATTCCTGGCTGCCTGTCTTCCTTCCTTCCTTCCTTCCTTCCTTCCTTCCTTCTTTCTCTCCCTCCCATCTGGCCCTCCCTCCCTCCCTCCCTCTCTTTTCTTTCTCTCTTTAAAAAAAAATTAAAATAGATTACGTTAATTTCCCTCTTCCCTTTCCTCCTTTCAGACCCTTGCAGGTTCCCCTTTTCACTTTCCAACTAATAATCTTTTTATTTACTGTTGTTATGCACACACACACACTCACACACACTCTCACACACACACTCACACACACACACTCACACACACACATGTATGTCTCACACACACACTCACACACACACTCACACACATACATACTCACACTCTCTCTCTCTCTCTCTCTCTCTCTCTCTCTCTCTCTCACACACACACACACACAGTTAGTTTTTGTTGTTTGTATGTATGCACTTGGACTTCCAGGATGACCACTTTGCATTGGCAAACCAATCAGGTGACGCATCACTGGGAGAGGCCAATTCTTCTACCAACAGTCATTAGTTGTCTATAGTTCTTTGGCTAGAGGTGGGGATACCATGACACCTCCCCCCAGGTTTCTACAAGTCTACTGATATTGTCATTGTTCTGGTCTTGTGTATGAAGCCATTTCTAGTAGAAACTGTTTCAAAACACACTTCCTGGTATTCTGAGTCTTAATATCTTTTCACTTCCTCTTCTGTAATTCTCCCTGAGCCATACATGGAGGAACTGTGATACACACACACAAACACACACACTCACATATGTGTATATATGTAACAATAGTAAAGAAAAAAGATTGTTAATCTATTGATATATATTGATATATTGGGACTGAGATTTCAATGGTCCATCTGTCTCTGCATTGTGCTCAGTTGGTTTTTTGTGATGGTCTTCATTCGCTGTAAAAAGAGGCTTCTAAGCAGATTCCCAAAAGTACTATATGCAAGCTGCCAAGGGAAGGAAACAATTAAACAGTACTACCCAGCTGCAATACCTATGAACCATGACAACGACCAGCATAGCAAGACATCCACAAAGGTGCAATAAGTAGCATTCATACGCTGGTGGCAACCAAGAGCTGTCAAATTAGATGTATGGTCCACTCAACAGGAGTATATCCCATACTAGAAACTTAAAGCAGAACTAATATGGTCACAAACCTCAGAAAAGAGTCTACTATTACTACTTTGCTAGATCAACACAAGGCATTGAGAGGCACACTCTGCAGCACACTATGAGACGTTAAAAAATTCAGAATTCACAGCAAATTAATAGTTTTTTAAAATGGTATGGACAATTCTGGATGGGATTAGGTTATTTTGGTGGTTTTATTAAACCAAGACTAAGATTAGGTTAGGAGAGTAAGGGAAAGGGCAAGGCTGAGCAAATTATGCCTTGATTTAAACAAGACACTTTGTTCAAATGTCTATAGGGCAACATGAAAATGTGAGACGCTGGCATGGTGGAGCAGACATGGCACGGTTTAGAATGTCCTATCTGACAACCTTTCTGGAGAGAGTTCCACTCGGACACGAAGATCTGGTATTCACAGACTGAACCATTAATAGTTTTTTCTCTGAGAAAGCTTTTGGAGAAGGCGGTACAGGAGTGGACCATGGACTCTTGTCTCTCTGGATGTGGTGCTCATAATCGTTCATCTGATGTAAAGTTTTAGGATCAGGGGAGTGCCATTAGCCGGGTCCCTGGTTTGTAAAGGTTCAGGGAAGAAAGAAGAAGAAACTTTGACCCCCCATTCCCCATGGATTTTGATAAATCAGCACCACATACCCAGCAAATCAACACACCTAATTCACTGGTGAAAAGGCATCATGTGTAAGAGCAGTACCAGAGGGAGGTCTAAGGAAACAGGGGCCAGGAAGTGACTTCCGCAGTGAGTGGGAAATCCCTACTCCTTTTTATCACAATGTTAAAAAGTCGTGTCTTCAGGAGACAAGGTGTTCAGGAAAGCGGATGCTGGCCTGGAGCTGGTTAAGGATGGCTATACGGTTGAATTTCTCAGCTTCTCAACCTCAAGGCTATAACAGCTGGCATTTGCTCAGTACCTATGTAAGATTGCTCTGCTGGACTCTGAGCTTAGGGGAAAACATGTTAATAAAACAAGGCTAAGACATCACAGGCAAGCCAGAGAAGGCAGAATTGGAAAGGAGGTACTACCAAGGTGTCTGACTTCGTGAACAGGATGCTCTTGAGCCAGGCCCAGAAGAAAGAAATTCCAAGCAAAGGTAATGGCATGAAAGGAGCTTGGACTGTATCAGTGTTGGAGAATTGATAAGGTGTTTGGCTGGTGGTGAATTCAGTGCAAAAACGTTACCAAGTCAAACTAGAAAAACATCAAACCTCCTTTTTGGGGGAGCAGAATAGGAGTAGGTTGGACCTATATCAGCTCTCTCTCTCTCTCTCTCTCTCTCTCTCTCTCTCTCTCTGTCTCTCTGTCTCTCTCTGTCTGTCTCTCTCTGTTTCTCTCTGTCTCTCTCTCTCTCTCTGTCTCTCTCTCTCTCTCATACACTCACACACACAAACAAAAAACCCCTTAGACTAATGACAACGTAGTAGCTGAAATTTATTGAAATTAAATGATATTTTTAGGACACAATAGCATTGAAGAGATGACCTGAGGACATGTCTATGTGATTTCAAAATGGTGGTGTATATGAACTGAGTAGGGAAGTCTGAGTAAGGACCGGTTGAGGAGCAACAACTTTGCTCAGCTGCCATGAGGAAGGAGAAGTGAAGTAAATGCCTCTGGGAAGGCTCTGAGCATACTTGTTACTTTGAAAAACTTGATCACATATTGAATGATTATTTGACACTTAGAATGTAAGAAATCAGTGATGAAGGTGAATAGGAGAAGCCTTGAACTTGTGCTGTCTCACACAGGCAAGAGAGATGAGCTCCTAAGTAGGCATTGAGCGCTGTGAGATTAGGTCTCCTAGAGAACATGCAGTGGAGTAGAAACAGAGTTGTGAGTTGTATTTGTGAACTTACTTTGAAAGGGAGAACCCTCACTGTAATAAACGCTAATGCAGCAGGTTCCACTTTGGAGAAATAGATTAAAGTTTCCTCATGAGACCACTAGATGGCACCAGAAGATTAACATTGCATTGTTATTGTCTTGCCTTTTGCATTGCATGGGGGGGGGGGAGAGAGAGAGAGAGAGAGAGAGAGAGAGAGAGAGAGAGAGAGAGAGAGGTATTAACGTATTAACAAGCAAAAACAAAAACATTTTGGGAAAAGCTTTGAAAATAGTGCTTTTATTCTATTTATTATGCTTTGTTACCTTTGACAAAATTGTACCTTCCAATTTTCAATGAGTTTGGATTTAGCAGCGTAGCCGTTCAAAAGTAGGGGCAGTTGAGATCTGGATTTTGGGTTTCCCAGTAGGGATGAAGTTTAAATTGTAGATTTAATAAAATGAAAGGAGACATGTGACAGTGTCCTGTGATTATTAATATCTTCATTTATCAGTTTATTGTCATGGAAAAATGGTAAGATTCACTTTGAATCTTTAGTCTCAATTAGTTTAATGCAAGTAGCTTTACAAATGCCACGTTCGTAGAAATAGCTTAGTTTTGTTAAAATAGACAGCTGTATTTCCTAAACTGTGAGATGAAAAAGTTTCAAAGAAACTTTCTTGTGACTGTCCCGTATTATAATAAAATAAACTTTCATCAGAGCCTAATATAAATAAACTTTAGATGAAATGTGTTGGACGTTGAACTTCTGATTTCATTTATGCGTTCAGAATGCTGATTTGCCTGTGGTCATCAGTGTTCTGATGATATCCTGGTGTTTAAACCTTTGCGAGCTCTTTTCTCCCATTTCCCTGTGGTCCTTTCTCCGCATAGCCCTGGCTCTGTGATCCCACATGCCTATGGCTGCTGTGTCTTCTCCGGGCTGCGCGTTAAGGTGAGTGCTGAAGCACTCTGCTTGGTCAGTCTTCTGGAAGCTTCCTTCCTTATGTGATCTTACACTCTTCATTATGCAGTTTTGGAAGGTGAATTTTACACAGCAGCTTTGGAGATGAGAACAATAACCTTTCTTAGTACTTATCGTGGCCGCAGGAAATCTTAATAGCTGGTTCAAAGCCTAAGTTAGACGACGAGTAACTTCTGTTCCCTGTCAAACACTCATCCGGATCAGCATTTGTTCTCAAAGGAAAGACAAGTACCACCATGCAGACTTAGACTTTGTCTCATCCAGTTTCTTTTGGTTCACTGATTTCTTCCCAGCCACCTCTTCCCGTTCTCCTTACCATCTCAGTCTTGAGGACTATACAGACACAGGGCAGTGATTCTCCCTGAGTTCATGTTTCCTAACATACACTGAGACAGTGTTCTCCTCTGTATGAGACAGCGTAGGGGACAAAGTGGTATTGTTCTGACCTCGTATCTATCTATCTATCTATCTATCTATCTATCTATCTATCAAGTGCCTCATACTGTAGCTTGGGGATTCACTATCTAGCTCAGGATGGCCTCATCCTCTGGCATTTGGCTCCAGATTTCTGGGTTCTGGATTAGAGGTAGGAGCCACCATGCTGGGCATCCCCCTTGTTTTATTTATTTGAACTTTGGTTTGTACAGGACAGTGGAATTACAAACATTTGCCCCTATGTCTTACATACTGGGAAGCTTTATGAAGATGTGAAATATTACTACACTGTGTAATTTATACCTCTTCTCCTTTCTTTTGTCCTTCCTTCTCACACTGGCATTGTATATAAACCAATTGTGACTCTCCAGCTTGTTCCTGGTGAGCATATTGGAATTACCAGCACACAGTACCATGACAAGTTTCTGTGATGCTGCAGATTGAGCCCAGGGCTTTGTGTATAACAGGTAAACAATCTACCATCAGAACACATGCGGGCATTTGGCTACTGTCAGTATTGTTACAGTGGGGATACTTGACTGGACTAGGATTCATCAGTTAGAAGCCACCTCTCTCTAATGTAATGGCACACTGTTTGTTCTCTGAAGGCCCTGAGACCTCACTGCACCCAGACTGTCCCCCTTATATTTTGAGGCAGGCTTGTTATCAGGGTTTGCCATCTATATCTGACCAGCCAGCCTGGAACTGAGTTTTCTCAACAGGAGTTAAACTTTGAGTGTCTTGTCAATATCAAATAGTGAATATACATGATGATTAAGGCATAAGGGGTCCAATAACCAATTTCTAATTAGCACATACTCCATTGTTTCAGTGACATGTAGTTGACCATGAAGAAGATAAGATACAGATTGCACCATGGAAAAGAAGTGTGGAGTTATGAACTTAAGCTAAATATTGTCTATTTTAAGGGCCTAAAAGGAAAACAAACTGGTTTAAAGTTTTCTTTTAGTGAATCCAGCTACCAGACACTTTGGTTGAATCATAATGAGTGAATCCAGGTTCAGTATGTAGAATACAGTCTACGCATTCTCATTGGCTTCTTTGACACTCTATTTATTTATTTATTTATTTATTTATTTTTGTGTGTGTTTACATGTGTTTGTGTGTATGTATACAGTGCAGGGATTACAGCTCTACACCCAGCCTTACTTAAAACATAAAATTTCAGGCTCCAGGTAAGACAAACTGAGTCAAAGTTCTATTTAGCAAGATCTGCAAGTGACTTTTGTGTACATTGTAGTTTAGAAACTATTGATTTAGGTTATGGTTAAATGAAAACTATTTCATCTGCTTAGCATTTGAAGAGATCCTCTTCTTCCCCTTCTGCTTCCTTTGCGCAGAGCACTTGGAGAATATCATTTAGTAAGAATTTTGGGGGACAACAGAGAAATCGGCTCTTATTGTTTCTCAGCCCAAATCCCTGGGCAATGGAGAGGAGCCCGGAGCTAGCTTCCGACACTCCTGCTTCCTCAGCTATGTGTCTGATTCAGTCCCAACCAAACAGTTCCACGGACCGACCGCTAACTTAGCAGGTTCTGATTTTCCTTCCTTCCCCTTGTCTTTTGAGGCCATGAAATGAGCCGACTTCTTCCTGAACTGCCTTCCTTCCCTCACCTCTAAGCTCCAGTGGTGGTTAGCACGTAAGGCATGCACTGCTTTTACTCCTCGTTAAGGTGGTTTTGGCTGTGGGCCTTTGAGGGTCTCGAGGGTCAGTATTTTGACAATTTTTTGGTCAGGGTAAAGCTAGGGACAAGACAAACTGTGATCACCTCATGTCTGCCGTGATGTAGCACTCTGGCTCAGCGGCAGTTTGAACTATCTGCTTCCAGTCCCAAACGGGGAGATTTTAAAGCATATTAAATTACAAATTGAGCATACATAACAACAAGAGGATTCATTTGGCTTTTGAATTCGATATGGCTGTGTATAAATGTCAACCACTTAAAGAATATCTTATTTATTTCTAACAGGTGACACACAACATTTTACAATTTACAAACGTTGGAGGGAAAACAAATTAGACCCCTGTCTCCAATTTTACCATATCTGCATGTGGTTCAGAACTGCCAGACTTCACTGAGGCAGTTTTGTCTGGCCATTGCCATTTCAGTGTCAGGAATGAGGTTATAAACGCAATGCTGTTTGTTTATGATCACACACTGTCTAGACCTCCAGCAGTGGGCAGAAAGAAGACATATTGGTGGTCACATCTACTACCATCCCATTTTCTTCCCATTGTGGCACACTTGCTCTTTCTTTTTCTCTCCACAAAGGAAAACATAGCGTATTACATACCCCCCCCCCCGCCCCAGTTAATTTAAACATGTAACACGAGTGGTCAATTTTTTCCTTTTCCTGTAAGGTTAACTGTAGGCCAGAACTGTTTATTTCTTTCATATTGACTTAACTCTGACTGCTGTTGACATTTTTAAGGTCTATTTCTTTTAATACTACATAATTTAAGGAGGAAATCAAGACTAATTAGTTGTTAATGAGAAAGGCACATAATGAGAAACAAATGTAACATTAATGTCATGTACAATGTATGTCTGTGTGGTTTAAAAGGTAGGAACACAAACATTATTCAAAATTAGGGAGTGAAATCGTCGTAATAATTACTAACAGATGTGTTGTGGCTTGGGCTGCAAGTCAAAATGTTCTTGTCAGCACATGGAGGATACAACGTTTGATAGTACACGTTTGATGTGATTTTTGAAGATTTTGTATTTTTATGCACACATACAGATACACAGACACCCAGCTGACAGACAACCTTATAAGTTAACTACCATTTTCTTCTGCTCACACATTTATTCCTACCTATGAGCACAGAGGTATTTGTAACATTCTCTTGTGTCAGATTTGTTTTTGTGAGCTTATCTCTTTGCCAGGTAGTGGTGCATCTGTGTGCTTACAAATTACGTTTTAATAGCTGAGGTGTGTGAATCCTGTACCAGGGTTGGAGTGTGCCGTCAGGTGACCTTATGGACCCTTGACATTCCTCATCAGGGTAAACTTGATCCAGTGTTTCTCAGCTTTGTGCACACAGGTCTTGTCTCACTCAACAGTGCCCTGTGTTATGAGACAGTCTTTCTACTTTCAGAGAACTCTAAACAGAGGTAACTCTAAAGCAATGCTGTTTAGAAGTACCTAATAACAGCACTGAATGACTGGATGAGGGCTGTGAGCACTAAGTCTGAAGGCAAGGCAGGGAAGACAAGTGAAGTGATGAACTTAATCCCCAAATACCACGGCTGTGGCCTTCCAGCCTCTGAGGTGTTGACTGGTGCAAACCCAAGGAGACAATCATCCCCCAAATGTCATAGTCCCACCTGTCCATCAACTCGCCCTCCCACACATTCACAAGCCACTCTCCTTCTACTCACCCCATCTCCCATCTCACAACAAACTCTTATTAGATGCGCCCTACAGGTCAGGGTGGGAGTTTCGTTCAAGGGATCACAGAAAGTCCCCTCTCATGAAGCTTGTACTCTACTACATAATATCTGACATTGCGGAGAATTGTCATATGCTCTGTATGTGTGGTGTGTGTACACTTGTGTGTTTGTGTGTGGGCTTGCATGTGTGCCTCTACACAGATGCCAGAGGAGGGCTTTGGGCGTTCTGCTCTGTTTCACTCTGTTGTTTCCTTCAGTCTCTTACTGATCTCTGGAGTTAGGCTGCTTGCCTTCAAACTGCAGTAATCCTGGTCCCAACCCCTAAATGCTTTTAAGTGGGTCCTAGGGATTTGAACTACAGTCTTCAAAGCTTACATGAATACTGAAATAATTCTCTAGTCCATGACTTTTTATAGGGTACTCTAATTTTTTAAATAAGCAACAAGAACATGATATACAAGATATAAGAAAATAAAATATATATCTTTTTCAATGGATATTTTCTTTATTGACATTTATCCCCTTTCTCGGTTTCTCCCCCCCCAGAAAACTCCTATCCCCTCTTCCCCTCCCCTTGCTTCTATGAGGGTGTTCCCCCACCCACCCACCCACTCCTGACTGCCTGCCCTGGCATTCCCCTACGCTGGGACATTGAGCCTTCACAGGACCAAGGGCCTCACCTCCCATTGATGCCTGACAAGGCCATCCTCTGCTACATGTGCGGCTGGAGCCATGGGTCCCTCCATGTGGATTCCTTGGTTGGTGGTTTAGTCCCAGGGAGTTCTGGGGGGTCTGGTTGGTTGATATTGTTGTTCTTCCTATGGGGTTGCAAACCCCTTCAGCTCCTTCAGTCCTTTCTCTTAAGGAAAATCTACTTATAAGAAAAATTAAATTTTACATGTAGTAAATATTCATGCTATTGGAAGACTTATTTAGATAACAGTTTATATGTAAGAAAATGCATTTTCTATAGCATATGTGTATATTTTAAATAATGGGGCAAATATTCAATGTAATATTGAGACTGATTCCAGTAAAACAAATAGTAGGTGAAAGAAAGCCCAGAAGTATGCATGAGAGGGATCTTAAGATTTATGCCGGCGCCACTGACTAGCTGAAAGCAGGGGACACAGGCAGGTGCATGGCAACCACTGGGCTGCCTCCTGAGATGGCCAGTTTGTATGTGTCTCCGGTCCTTGTGTGGCTGCAGTGTTTAAGTCAAATACCTAGTTGCCTCTTCATCACACTGGAGTTTGAGAAACACTGATGTAGAATGCCGTTTTCACAGTCTAATATCTCAGATGGTTGCTCTCTATTTGAAATTCTCAAAGAATTATGTTGACAGCTGGTGAACATCTGTCTCGAATTCTAATACAAGCAATAATACTGTGTAATAACATACAGTATCCATTAGTGTTGAACAAGGGTGTTTGTTCTCTGGCATTATGAAACCTAGAATATTGCTTTTCTTTCCGTGTGTATTATGAACCAGTAGCATAAATCTCAATTTTTGTCTAATTTATCTCTGATGGCTGTTTTTCATCTATCATAGCCAATGCTTCAGTTTCTTTTCTCCTTGCTATTTTATGATATACTTGATCTTCCCTCACAACCAATTTCTTCTTAAAAGTTGTTTTGCCAATATTTGCTTTCAGGAGGGTAAGAACAACCGATTACTAATCAACTCATGATCAGCTCAGAGCACTAAATCATTACATGTATTTTCTGCTCAGCCCTAGGGCGAGAAAGGCCAAGTGTCTATAACAGTTTTGAAATCTTGGAGGCTTAACAGACTCTCTCTGAGTCTAAGGTGTGTGTGGGGGCCTTTGCTCTTCAAAGACACAGGGGACACCTCCCCAGGAGGTTCTGCTCCTATAGCAGTGTTGTCTGCAACACATGCTTCTTTGACAAGTATAGAAGGTGGATAGATGCCCTCTTAGCTCTGAAGTGCTTTCTCAAGAAGGAGTGCAAACTACTTTTTGTCACAGAGCATGAGCCTTAGCTACTCACATGGCTGTGCCCTAATGAGAAGAGGCGAGGACATGTGGCTAAGCACATGTGTGTGTGGTGAGCACTGTCACTCGCACTATTTCTGATGACTTTGAATTTCCATTTCAGCTACACCCTTCTAGCCGCGACCTAAACAGATGCAGATGACTGGGTGTGATTTAACCTGGAGGGAAGAGGTGTGGACACATCTCTGCTGAAGGACTCCATTGCTGCCTTCAGTCAAGTGAAAACATTTGCCCCTGAGTCCTAAAAGTGTTCAAAAATTAAAAATACTGTTTAAGCAACAGATGGAGAAAAATGATGGCACAAAGAAGGAAACCATGTGATAAATGAGACCACCATGAAAGGATTGAAGCTGACTCCCCCACCCCCAAGTGTTGGGAATTGAACCCAGAGGCTTCCTTGTGGTAGGCAAGGCTATGCTACAAGCCCAGCTCAAACATAGTCTGAACATGTGACATTGCAAACAAAAAGCTGAAATGGATGGCTGCTAAAAGAACTTCAGATTACTTTTTCTTTCAACTTTCTTTTATAAGTAATTTAGTTGTAAATGTGCCAGTGGCTGTTCAAGGAACCAAGGGTGAGGAAGTGAGGAAGCAGAGGAAACCTGTCCTGGGCCAATTCAGGCCCAGCTCCCAGGCCGCATCCATTCGGGCATGGCAAGGGCAAGATTCAGTCCTTGTAACATTGTCTCACTCAGTACTTCAACAGCCCTGTCAACCGGCTCTCAGGAAACCCAGGCAAATGTCAGGAGCTAAGTATCTCTCCTATGAGCCAATAGTAAGTTTAGCAAGACTATAATCACATGAACTGATCACTTTTATAGGTCAAAGGAGTTGATTATTAGACTTTCCATAGGACTCAGTAATCTATTTCTACAAACTATGATTAAAACTGAAACAGCCCGTTATTGTCATCATGTGCTGCTATCTTGCTGACAAGGCACTGAAGGTCTCAGTCTGTATGTATATCCAACTGAATTCTAGGTTAGCTTCCTGTGACTCCAACATACAAGTCACCATATAATACCTTAACACAACACAGATTTGTTATCTTATAGCAATCTGATTGGACACATAAATGTGTCTCGATCAATTAAATTATGGTATGTGAAGTATTGACTTGTTTCCTGTTAATTGTTTGAAGAGGGTTTGTACCTCTGGCTTTTCCAGCCACAAGAGTTTTGTCATATTCCTCAGCTCAAGGTTCCTATCCCTTTACAAACTGCATACATATTCCCAGGAAAAATTATTCAAGGTTAAGAAGCAAATAAGTCATCTGCTTTCTTATTATTTTCATGGCTGCCAGGAAGCTTAGGACTTAAATCTGCTTGGGTGTATAACAACTTCTCTTCTGTGTACATTTCATCAGCGTTCTAAGGATTAGCCATATGCATTCATGTTTCAAGTTCTTTATGGGACATGGACGTAGTATATATTTTTAAGAAATGAGCAATATAAAAGTTGTTTCTTAGACTGGAGATTTGGCTCAGTTAGTGTGGTACTTACTTAGCATCTCCCAGTCCAGAGTTTGACCTGCATCACCATTTACAGAAGGTGTGCTGTTGCATCCCTGTAACTCCAGCATTGCAGTGGTGGAGGCAGGAGAATCAGAAGTTCAAGACTATCAGTGGCTTCCTAGTGAGTTCTAACTTTCTAACCTTCAGGCCAGCCTCGGCTACATGACACCTTGTCCCCCAAATTATTCCCAAGATGCCGCACGCAATTTCTGGCTGGCTCTTTCAGGTTAACAATTTATAAAAGCATATGTTTGAGAATAAGGACATGCTTTCATAATAACAACGGTCTTTTATAACAAAATCACCCAAAACAGTGTGTTCGGATAACAGTCTCCCACCTCTCAAAACCTTGATGGGAAGAAGTTCTCTAACTGGCAGGCAATTTGATGAAAATACAGAACACAGCCTATGTTCCTTTGTCATTCCTACAACTGGATCTACTTGGAGTCCAAGAAGAGGGTTGTTCAGGCTCAATGTTTAGAGAGGCATGACATATAAACAGACACCTGTCTTGCCAACTGAAATATCAACAAATTCCAGTATTTTGGGCAAGCACATGGTGCTGTCTACCTGTGTACCATGGTGTGAACAGGCAGGTAGTATTTAGTGTCTGGCAGATGGGTCCATGGATGTCCTGTCCTCAGCACTCTGGGATAATGTCAGCCTTTAAGTAAATAGTACCTAACTTAAGGAATCACTGGGGCCAATTGGCAAATAGCAAGCACCTATGGAAAAAGCAGTTACTTTGTTTCATTTTTATTAAACAAGATTGAAGAATCTGCTTGCCTGTGGATCTGGTCATAAAAAGACACCTTAGATTTGGGTTTTCAGAATTAATATGTGAATTTTTAGCCAGAGTCAGCACTGAAGACCGAGGGACACAGTAGACATTTTTGTAATTGAATTCTTGGTGAAGAACAATCAAGCTGGTCAGGGCAGAAGGGATTGTGTAATGTTTGTCCTGTGGACTGGATTTTGGAGAAAAGCTGAAGGAGTCAGGCAGATAATGGTGGCACATAAGATGGGACCTATCCCAGTTTAGACTCCAAGAAAGATAGTCACAGACTCTTTCAAAAGTACTTACTTCCTCACTGGGCTGTAGACAACACGGCAGCCTTGGTACCCAGGATCTGAGCAGCCACATATGACAGCCTTGCATCCCAGATTAGCATATTCTCATGGGGAGTAATTCAAGGTGGCTCAGACACAGTTGGCTTGTCTCTGGGAAGAAGCCAAATGTTCCCTGGGATTTTCAGTAGTTAGTGAATAGGTTGGGTAAAGCCCTTATTCAAAGAACACCTGTAGTTCTAATGACTAAGAATTTCTTCCTAGTGGAGAAAGCTGTTGCTCTGTCTCCTCAGTATTCCTTTAGAGGAGATTTGAAGGCAAAGCTAAAGTAATGATGCCCAGAATCTGTATCTTACGCTTCTCCTGGGAAAGTCTCTGCCAGGCACTGAGAAGCACAAAGTCTCATCTAAGAAGCCTGGGGTTACCTGTGACTGTGGCTGAGGCAGGGCTGAGATGTTTCTAATTAAAGCATTTAATATTATAAAGCTCTGTATGTCAGTAAGTATGAGCCATAGTCTCCTGTATACTAAAGCTGTTAACTTACTCCTGCTTTAGTTTCAAATGCTCTAAGATCCACACAGAGACCAAGATAATTCAGCAGGATTGTAAGGTAGATAATTCCCATGGAAAAGCAATAGAGTTCACAGGCAATGATGGTTGTTAGTTTAATGGCGGTCCAACTTCATCCCACCCCAGGTGACATTTGGCAATGTCTGGAAACATTTAGATGAGTAGGGGAAACCATCTGATTGGACTTGTGAATGTCTTTAGTGCACAGAGAAGCCCTTTTGCCCACCAATTATGAGATGTCAGGTTTCAGCACGCAAACAAGCAAGGAAGTAAACAACCAAACCAGACCAGACCAGACCAGACCAGACCAGACCAAACCAAACCAAGCCAAATCAAACCAAAATTCACCTGTTGCAAAATGTAAAGAGAAAAGTGCATTAATAGTGGAATTCAAAAAGATAAAGGGGAATCATCATTTACTCCTAAACGTCACGGTAATGTCCCAAACTTACTTGAAGGTTTATTAAATAACAATACTGATAGAATGGACATTTCTCTGTCTTGGTAAGATGTCTCAATCATCATCACGTCAACTCTCCCTAAGTTGATTTATAGGTTTAATATGTCCCAATAAAAGATGAACCACCATCCTTGTTTGGCTTTAGACAAACTGAAGGCAAATCTCATATGGGAAATAGACTGTAAGAGAAGTTAACAAGACAAAGCTGATGCAGCATGTGAGGGAATTAGCTCTACCCTACTGAAATGCCCACAGGCCTCTGAGCTGCCATGGTGCAGGACAGGCAGTCAGGCCAGTGGGATGGATTTAACAGGCAGGCGGCAATTCCAATAGCATAGTTCCCGTTTTAGTGAAGGTGTTAGCCACTGGGAAAACAGAGACTTAATAAATGGTGGTGAGGCAACTAAGCCATCTGTATTTTGTTTTTTAAAAAGGATGAAATTACATTTCTTTCTTGTACCAACTTAAAAATAAACTTAAAATATATTAAAAACCATATGATGGGTAGTGCTGTCATCTGTACATGAGTTAGAATCCCCTGATCGGTGCATGTCTCAGTAGCTTCAGTGAATTGGAGAGCTTCATCTATTGTTGCTGGCGCCCTTATCTAGGCAGGAGATCCTGAACTGAGGGAGACTGAAGAGAGTGAGCTGAGCACCTCTAGGTATATAGTCATCGTTCTTGTCTGACATTAGTGAGCAGCTGCTTCAGGTTCCTGCTCCCTGACTCTCCCACCATGATGGATTTTGCCTTGAATTGTGACATAACATAAGGCCCCTTTATCCTCAGGTGCTGTATCTGAGTATTTTCTTATAGCAGCAGAAAAAGAAGCTAAGACAGTGCTTTTAGAAAAAGTTTTCTAAGCATGATTGCAAACCCAGATTAATTAAGAAAAAAGATACTAAAGCCATTAAAATATGATGTGAAGACAACCTCAAAAGTCTAGTACCCATATTATTTATATGTTTAATATAAATAGCTTTAAACTTTGAGAAGATAAAATATTGAAAAAACTCATTCAAATTGGTAAATCACATTAAGAGGCAAGTTATATACACAGATGAAGGACTTTAAGTATATAAAAGATAATGAACTTCACTCATTCTACAAGTAACTCCAACTTCAATGATATACCATTTTTTCTTCCATGTATAACTGGCACAATGCTATAACTTAATAATGTGACTCTGAAGATGCTGTAAGCGTCATGTGCTTCTGGAAGTACTGGTAAGCTACAGTCTGGAGGACTTGCTATGCACCAAGTGTTTGGTCCAACGGGCAATTTCTCTACCTGATGTCTTCACACATCTCCCTAACATTGTTTGTATTTCTACTCCCATCCCTTAAAAATAACTGCCTTTGTTCTGATGGCTTTAAAAAGTTTCTATGCGTATGGGTGTTTTGTCTGTCTGAATGTCTATGTGCCACGTGCATGCCTGCTATGCAAGGAGGCCAGAAGCGAGTGTGTCAGATTCCCTGGAACTGGAATGATTGATGGCTGTGAGATACCATGTGGGTGTTGGGAATTGAACCTGGGCCTTCTGGAAAAGCAGTCAATGCTCTTAACTGCTGGGCCATTTGAACTTCTGGCTTTTTCTGCATTTTGTATAGCCATTTCCTAGCAATCTGAGCAAATAATGACCTTTGATCTTTAGAACTGATCAGCTGTAGAACATCTTACAGAGCAGTCTTTCCTTGCCAAACACGGTGATATTTGATGATCTACATGGTTAAAACTCATCCTTTCTTTCCTCCACACCTTCATGCTCTTCCTAGACATCATTTCCACAACTTGAACCTCACTTGCATGCATATTAAGTAAGTGTTTATTTCTCAACAGCTCAGTAAGGGCAAGTTAAATCTCACTGTCTCCAAATTTGTTCTCTCTTCTACACTGAGTTGACTGTTCAGGTCTCCAAGTACTTTGTAAGCCTGAAATTCTGGCTCATTGCTGTCTTCCCTTCTTTCTCTGTCTGCATGGTCTGACTGTGCTGAGGTATCTTTGAATCAGTCTCCTGTATTTCTGCGCCAGCCAGCACTGCCTTGGTTTAAGTCACCATGCCTCTCTTGAACTTAGTGATAACTTAACGATTCTCTTGTTTCAGCTTCTCCTCATTAATTTTCATCTTCAACATTACTAGTCAAACTTTCTTTATAAAACATAAATTTGGTGTGTTTGTATTCAACTTTAGGATACACTATTCTTTTATGCTCATTTATTTTTTGCTTCGTGCTTCAATATTTTTAGTCACTAACTGTATGCCAAAGTTCTTCTGTTCTCAGAAACAGAAAGGTAAGAAGCTCTTCTTTACTAAATGGTAGGATGTCCTTAGCATCCTTTGTCAGCATCTCTGAAATTCAAAGCAATAATGCTTTTCTCATGCAGAGCTTCAATATAGAAGAACTAAATTAAGTTTCGGCTTTCTTTTTAAATGAAATGTTATTGTCTTCTTGAAAGTCTCTGTACTATCTATAGTCTGACTTCCTGATGTAGCCTTTTCTTTTCTTCTCATTTCTTTTCTTCAGACTCATGTAAGCTGCCCTCACATTCACTGTGTAGCTAAGTGTGATCTTAAACTCCTGATCCTTTGGAAACCACAGATGGGTGCTCTCAAACTTTGCTCTTGTTTGTCTTCTCCATTTTACTCACATCATCTTATAGAGTAGAAAATCCCTAATGTGGAATCGATTAACAGTAATGTTAGTGATGATGGTAGAGCAATAATCATCCAAGACATTTGCTAGGGACTCAGCAAGTGCTAGGCACTCTGATGGCTAGGTTACTGGATGTTGCACTCTGATGGCTAGGT
>JADRCH010000260.1:219998-231021 GCA_019843965.1 Rhynchomys soricoides
TTATTATTATTATTATTATTATTATTATTATTATTATTATTATTATTGGATATTTATTTACATTTCAAATGTTTTCCCCTTTCCAGATCTCCAGATCGGAAACCCCGTATCCCATCCCCCCCTCCCCTGCCTCTATGAGGGTGCTCCCCCCCTCCCGCCTTTCCTCCCTACACTGGGGCATCTAACACCCTCCGGCTCAAGGGCCTCTCCTCCCACTGATGGCCAATAAGGCCCTCCTCTGCCATATATGTGGCCAGCATCGTGGGTCCCTCCATGTGTATTCTTCGGTTGGTGGTTCAGTCTCCAGGAGCTCCGGGGAGTCTGGCCAGTTGACACTGTTGCTCACCCCGTGGCGCTGCAAACACTCTCAGCTCCTTCAGTCCCTTCTCCAACTCCTCCATCCGGGACCCCACGCTCAGTCCAACTGTTGGCTGCGAGTATCAGCCTCCGTATTTGTCAGGCTCAGCCTGAGCCTCTCGGGAGACAATTTATCATGTTCCATCAGCAAGCACTTCCCAACATCCACAAGAATGTCAGGGTTTGGTGACTGTACATGGGATGTATCCCCAGGTGGGGCAGTCTCTGGATGGCCTTTCTTTGGGTCTTTGCCCCACACTTTAATGCTCACATTCACAGAAGGGACACTGTGGTTGTCAGCTCCATGCTGGTATGGTGGTTATACTGTACCTAAGTTCTGTCCTGATCTACCAGCCTTATGGGTAATATACAACCTTCATTGTCTGCTGTGGCTTCCTTAGCTTCACAGTCTTTTCTGAGGGACAGATAAAGTATGAGAAAGGATGGGGAAAGCTTGCTTCCTGGTGACCCAGGCCTCTTTAAGTAGCTTTCTGGTAAACCTCACCCAGTAATTTCTGACTATATTTCATCGGATTGCCAATGAATGTAAACATTCTTGTTATAATACTGACCACTTCAGTTAAGTGTAGACCTACTACACAGGAGAGGATGGCTAGTGGATGCTTCTCCATGCACACAGCAGTCATCTTTAAAAGGTTCACGGGAAGATAACTCTGACTGAGGAAGCCTTCTCTTTACTTTCATAGATACAGGATAATTTATGTGGGCAACTCGAGCATGTTAACTTTCTTTCAGCTGAGGATGGCACACAGTTGGGAGTTGCTTGCCTTTATAACTTAGAATTTGTTTTTGCATTTAGCCTGGCATCTGCAGCCCAACAGTTGTGTATTATAACGCCCAATATTGGTTTTGCTTTCTTTTAAAACTCTTTCTCTGAAAGACTATACTGTCCTCCAGGTCCTGTCACTTCTCTGTAAGAACTTGGGTGAGGTTTCTACATTTGGCTTATTGATTTCAGTTTCTCAAGTGTACTGTCACAGTATTTCAGCATGAAGACGCGTTTCTGTCCTCATTTCAAACATATTCTCTTGACAGTATCTTCATCTTGTCAGTTTTTTGTTTTGTTTCCTCTTTTTGAATTTATTTTACATTCTTTGGCTTTATTTTCTCTTTTTAATTTTTATACGATGGATATTAGATTTTATGCCTTTTTTCTTTTGTCTCAACTTTTCTTTCATCTTAAAAATTTATGTTTTATTTTGTTCAAGAATTTCTTTGAGGTTTTCTTCTGGCACATCCGTCTGTCCGTTTGGCATTATACACTGCTTCAATTTTCATTAAGGCATTTAGTGGACATGTGTCTTAGGTTTTCCTCTTACTTACCCTCTCATCCTACACTCTGCCACTGTGCTCTGTGCTCTCCCTCCAGGTGTCTGCTTCCCATACAAAGTTGTCTCTCCTGCTTTTATGCCACATGCATTAAATTATTATGTACTCATCTCCAAAAGAGAGTTTTTATGGATCTCAGGTTAGTTTTGAACGAACACAATCCTCCTGTCTAAGTCCCCCAAGTGTGGAGACTACATAGATATGTACTTGACCCTATTTATTATTTCACTAACGTTTTTGTAGTTTGCAAAAAACCAAAAAACCCAATTCTACCTTTTAACTTTCTGAGTTGTGCGTGTGTACACGTGTGTGCACGCTCATGCGTGTTTTTTGGTATAAACTGAGAATCCAGCACATGCTATGCAAGTGCTTTCCTGCAAGTTATTCCAGACTTATCTTGTTTTCTGATCACTCTTTTTTTTTTCTTATAATATTTAATTCTTTCTTTATAGAGACAAGAACCACTTCAATTTCTCTGATAATGTTAATTATATTTTTGTTTTATATTTTCTGTTTAATTTGAGTCATTTTCCCTGTGCTACTGGTTTTCTTGAGCTTTCCTGAAAATTTACCAGGCTGCCTCATTATATTTAAGAAAGAAAGATTAGGAAGAGTACTACAAATCCAGACATCACAAACACGATAGTGACTAGAGTAGGTTATGTTTAACCTCACTGATTTTTTCAGTATGTGGAAAGCTATAGATGTTTTGTTTCTCCCATTAAGGAAATACCTATTTCATTTATGAAACATCATATAATATCAAAAGTACCTGGTGAGCCCTCTGACTCCTGGAAGAAATAAACAGTGAAATAGACCACTAGTAGACTCTAACAATGTCTCTTAGAGAGACTGGAATGACCAGATAGGTAAGGAGATCAGCTTATTAGTCCCATGTCTAATAATGATTATTTACTTAAAAGAAGCTATAAGACGGTTTTCCAGGAATAAGTCAGTCAATTTTTCTTGAAAGTATAGCAACTCTATCTCATTAAAATTCACATGGTTTTGAGTGTAAATTGTGTTGTTATTATTATTATTTTTAATTTCCACCAAAAAAATATTTCTGCCAGTCCCAAGATAGCATAGATCTCTCTCATTGCTTAGACTTCTTAGGCTTGGCTAGTCAATCATTTAACTATAATACAGTCAATTTGAGGTTTAGTCTGTTGCGATGTATTGTAATGCTAACTCCTGGCCCCCAAGGTCTGGTTTCTCCCAGGGACAAGGAGATCCTCATGGAGAGAAGTTAGGTGGGCAGAAAGGTGAATGAATCTTAGAGGAGTTGGGTGAGGAGAACAAATATAATAAAAATATATTGTATGAGATTTGAAAAGAATAAATAAAAACATAATTGAAAATAAACTTGCAAAAATAAGGGAGATCCTCATGTACTCCAAGTGATGGTATGTCACCTTGCCCCTCAAATTACCTCTGATTGATCAATAGCTGGGCAGAAGAGACGTAGGTGAGGTTCCTGGTTTGGGGTCTGAAGCAGAGACCACAAAAGGAAAGAAAGGAGAGTGAAGAGAGAAGATACCATGCGGTGAGGGATTATAAGAATTGGTCATTGGGGGCTAGCCAATCAGTGTAAGAGAGGCCCAGACAGAACATTGCAGTCATATCTCAGGGTTATTGCCAGGGAAGTAGACAACATAACTTAGAGGGCTGATATCTGCCTAGCTCTAATACTATCTTAGGCTTATTGCAAAAATAAAGGTTTTGTGTCTTTTAACTGGGAACTAAATAGTCAAAGGCAGAGTAGAAGCCCACAATTAATGTTAAATATTTAGTCATAAATATTTATAAATAGTCATGCATAGACAGGAAAGTATAAGTAAACACACAGATTATGGTACAAGTCTAGCTTCAAATTCTGAGGCCATGTCATTTGAATGACTTCACTGAATGCCATCAAGTCTGTGTTCTTCCAAGTTGGTGATGTTGTCAAGATCGCTGGTGATGCAGCTTTCCCCAAAGCACAGCCTGGAAACTGTATTTATCCTAGTCACTGATAGCCCCCCAGCAAGTCACGTCAATGATGTGTTTGAGATCTTAGCAGCAACCATGGATAAAAAAATTTCAAGGGGTTAAAGATCTCATAGTTTCTCTTCAGAACACTCTGGGGATTTGAACTCAGGTCCTTCTGCTTTCTGCAAGAAGCTCTTACCCACTGAGACATTCCACCAGCTCAGTAATTCTAAACATTTTAGTTGAAAAGTTTCTGAAACATTAAGCATTTCCAATGGAATGTTTACATAGCCTCTCCTTGCATGAATGCTACAACCTTTGCCCTCTGCTTGACAGGAAGAGGGAGGGCTCAATAAATGACCAGGCCACGTAAAGTCCTCTAAATTCATCTCCCTACATTAGAGCTTTGCCACGTCCTGGTGCTTCCTATTCTGTTCACTCTGTCTGGGTACTCAATGGGACTCTTGACTGCCCCACCTCTGTTAGTCTTCTATAGCCTGTGAACCTGAACTCTTTGTCCTCTCTGCAGTTCCACAATGGCCTGTGTGCTGATCGCCTTCACTTCCAGGCTTAGGATGACTCAACATTTCGTCTCTTTTGTTCGTTTTTTATGGTTCTGTAATATGATTTCAGATAGGAAAGTAATAGGTGTTTAGTGTTCCCTCTTGAGCGAGTCACAAAAAAGATTTAGAAAAGATGAAGCCCATTGTACTTTCAGAGATGTTATGCTAATTTTAATGGGCTAGATATACCTTAATTTTATGATATATGTTATCTATTGAATCTTTGCATATGCATTATATTTGGAATTATATTTAGTCTATGAGCTCATGTCACACTGTGTTTGTTGGTGCACGTATCAGCTTTAAAAAAAAAAAAAATTCCGTGGTTTTCTCTCTAGGTAGTCCAAATATAGTTTGAGATATCCCAGTTGTGTGTCTCAAATTTAGAACAAGCCAGAGTTCCTAAAGAACAGATTATGTTTTAATTATTGCATTTCAGAGTCACAAAATATTCCAAGTCATTTTTATCACTAGGATATGTTCCATGAGGGAATAAACTCCAAAGCAAAGTACCACCTTCTGTCGCTAAGAGGAAAATGTTCTTAAGTGGCTCACGGTATAGACGCACATCTACAGACTACTTTTCAAGCAGCTCACTCACAGCCATCATTGACTTCCACAACTTAATATAAAGAAAATTGGTTTCTTCATAGAGTAGGGTTGTAAGATTTATTAGTGACTAAAGCATGTAATCCTCATAAATAATCCAGTCTGAGTGAGAAGCTTCAAGGCCAAGGCCTTGTGTGACATTTTTCATCTGGGTACAGAATGGCCATTTGGGCTTATAGGATCATTGAGTGTACACATCTGGCAATTGACTTAGATCCATTCAATGTCTATAAAATATAGCAGATGCCTTGGATAGATTAAAATTTTAGGATAAATAATTCAGGCACATTACATATATATTTAGCCTGCAGACTGTGAGGTATAGTAGGGCACACTTGGTCAGTACATAAATGGAAAACAGCCAGACACAAACTGAAGCAAATAGGTTAGTAATTACTTTCTCTTTTTCTATTTTCATTGTCTTCATGGAGGAATTTCTACTATGGGATTAGTATTGTTCTGTTATTGTTCTGTTTTGAGGAATATGTTTAGTTTTTAGAACACAGTGATAGTGCAAATTATGGCTGCTTGGGAACAAACCAACCTTTGCCTAAGAGAGCCTGTGAGAAATTCAGGGAAACATTTCTAAATAGTAGCAGAATGTTATTTTTTCAGAATTTTTATTCAATATATGTAGTTTTTCATTTTCTTTTACTTTAATCAAACAAATGAGTTACAGGTAGATTAAATCATATTCCCAACATTTAAAATATAAAAATTGCTATTTGAATGGACTTCTTATTTACATATTTGTATATAATATGCATTTATATATAAATTACACAGAAGCTGAAGAGATGGCTCAGTGGTTAAGAGCCCATACAGCTCTTACAGAGGACCTGTGTTTAGTTTCCAGCAGCCCAGTTAGGTGGTTTACAACAGCCTGGGGATCTGATACCTTCTCTGACTCTGAGTGCACTGCACCCATATGCACATGACCTCCCCAACATTACACAAAATTAAAAGAAAAAGAGAGAAATATATATTTAAAAGACACTGTGTGCAAGGAAAGAAAAGCTCATAAGGCCTCAACCCTAGACAAAAAGCTACATGCATGTGGGAGAAACAATCTTCCTTAGGGAATTGGTTATATAATACCAAGTGGCCAGCTCTGAAAACATACATAATAGTGACTTATATGACCAGTATAGTATATGTATGTATATACATAATACATACATAACTCTGTGTGTGTATGTGTGTTTGTATAAAACAACAAGGAAGAAAGAGGTTACTAATTTGGAGGAAGGGAGATGGACATGGGAAGATTTGGAGGTAGTAAGGGAAGGAGAAAATAATATAATTCTGTTATAATCTGAAAAATAAAAACATTAAAAAATAAAATACAGAAAATTACATGTAATTATGTATGAGTAGAGTTCTTCAACATCTGAGTAAAATTTTAATGAGTTTCAGAATATAGTGTTTATTTATTCATAGAATTTTGAATGCCTCCGATTTCTTTTGCAAAGTTGAGGCACATAGAGGGATCCATGCAGTAGTATCAGTGCTTTCCTTAGTGGGGTATCCTAGCGCAGGAGACCAGTTCTGCATGTGCTCTTCCACACTAGGGAGAGGAACGTGAGAGCAGCTCCTCCCATGGTTACATTGCCATTGTAACCACAAGCTGCAGGAATGATAAAAGTTGTTTTCATCACTGATTTTGGAAATTATCATTACTTCAAACAGCTGGAGAGATGCTGAGCGGGCAAAGTGCTTGCGCGGTGAGTATGAGGACCTGAGTGTGATCCACGACACCCATTCATAACACCCAGGTGTGGCAGTGTGTGACTGTAGCACCCATTCATAACACCCAGATGTGGCAGTGTGTGACTGCAGCACCCATTCATAACACCCAGATGTGGCAGTGTGTGGCTGCAGCACCCATTCTTAACACCCAGGTGTGCAAGTATGTGGCTGCAGCACCCATTCTTAACACCCAGGTGTGGAAGTGTGTGGCTGCAGCACCCATTCTTAACACCCAGGTGTGGAAGTGTGTGGCTGCAGCACCCATTCTTAACACCCAGGTGTGGCAGTGTGTGACTGCAGCACCCATTCTTAACACCCAGGTGTGCAATTATGTGGCTGCAGCACCCATTCATAACACCCAGATGTGGCAGTGTGTGACTGCAGCACCCATTCTAAACACCCAGGTGTGGCAGTGTGTGACTGCAGCACCCATTCATAACACCCAGGTGTGGTAGTGTGTGGCTGCAGCACCCATTCTTAACACCCAGGTGTGGAAGTGTGTGGCTGCAGCACCCATTCATAACACCCAGGTTTGGTAATGTGTAGCTGCAGCACCCATTCATAACACCCAGATGTGGCAGTGTGTGACTGCAGCACCCATTCTTAACACCCAGGTGTGGTAGTGTGTGGCTGCAGCACCCATTCATAACACCCAGGTGTGGCAGTGTGTGCCTGCAGCACCCATTCATAACTCCCAGGTGTGGTAGTGTGTGACTTCAGTTCCAGCAAGAGGATTCCTGGAGCTGACTGGCCCTCCAGGCCATGAGCTCTTGGCTCGCTCGCTCTCTCTCTCTCTCTCTCTCATCTGGAGAGTTATTGAGCATTATTGTGGAAGACATCTGATGTTGATGTCTAGCTTACACGCATGTAGACACACAAACATATACTACACATGCATACACATAAAATAAATTATTAAAAATATAACTCATCATTAATGCAGTACCTCTTTATGTGTTCCTTAATCATTTATGTATCAGTTTTAGAGGCATAAGGTCATGAAATAGTTATCAGGTGCTTTGCAGTGAACTTGACCACACAGTGACTCATGTTAACTTTTCACTCATTCTTGTGGACTGAGTTGTGAATCTACAGTCCCCATTGGAGCTCAATCTGGGTCATTCCCTCTGAGCTTCAGGTTTATATTTCCATTCACTGTTCTATTTACTGCAGGGCCCACTTAACGTTTGAAATGTGGCGCTGGTGTGCCAAGACAGGAAGGAGCCTGGGTGTGGAGACAGAGCCAGTCTCAACCACTGAGTTCCATCTTCAGTTTAGTAAATTATTTCATTTTATTTTTTCTATTTCTCCCAAAGTTAGAGGTCTTGAATAAGTGATTGAACTTTCTACTCATTCTAAAATTATTCAGAATTAATAACTGGCTCTCACTAATTCTTCTCCAGTTTCTTGTTACTGCACTCGTTGCTGGTCGCTTGAGGGGCCCTTGCCGGTACCTGCACCGTCCACTTTGCTTCCCCCCCATACTGCTGAAATTGCTGTATTACTCAAAGCTAATCTCACTGCACTTAGGTTAGGATAAGATCTCATGGCTCACTAAGTGTGGAACTCAAACAAACTAAGTTTGAAATCCGTTGCATGTCTTAATCTGGCTCTTGTCAGCACCCCAATCACACGCCACCTCACACATGTGTTTCACAACCCCGAGCTCTCCTTATTTCCCGACATGCTTTATGCCCTTTGAATCTTAACGCTTTTTTCCCCTATAAGCAATTCTCAGCCCCTTTGTATTATTTTTTAATGCTTTTATGAATGAAGCTGACAGCATAATTTGGCAGCTGCTTGGGGGAATGCATACTATGGCAGCAATTAGCACAGTGCATTGAACATTTTATTTTATTTTAATTTTTGAAAGTGTTTATTGTATACAGTGTTCTGCCTGCATACCAGAAGAGGGCACCAGACCTCATTATAGATGGTTAAGAGTCACCATGTGGACAAGAGTGGGTGGGTGGGTGGGGGAATACCCTGATAGAGGCAGGGGGAGGGGGAGGGAATAGGGAGGTTCCAAAGGGGAGATCTGGAAAGGGGGAAACATTTGAAATGTAAATAAAATATGAAAAAAAAAAAAAAAAGAGCCACCACGTGATTGAGCACAGGGACCCTAATGGAGGAGTTAGGGAGCTGAAGGGGCCTTATCTGGCATCAGTGGGAGGGGAGGCCTCAAGAGTAGAGGCGTGCTAGGGCGGTGAGGCAGGAATGGGTAGGTGGGTGGGGGAGCGGGGAAGGGGAGATGGGCTAGGGGGTTTGCAGAAGGGAAACCAGAAAAGGGGATAAAATGTAAATAAATAAAATAGCCAACTGAAAAATAAAAAGAAGAAGAGGAAGAAGAGGAAGAGGAAGAAGAAGAAGAAGAGGAAGAGGAAGAGGAAGAAGAGGAAGAGGAAGAAGAAGAAGAAGAGGAAGAGGAAGAAGAAGAGGAAGAAGAAGAAGAGGAGGAGGAAGAGAGTCACCATGTGGTTGCTGGGAATTGAACTCAAGAACTTTGTTAGAGCAACCAGCGCTTTTAACCTCTGAGCAATCTCTCCAGGCCCCCACCCACTCTCACCCTTTTAAAAGGCTTTTTCCCCTAGAACATTTTAAACAGTAATTTTTACAAGAATGAATCACGTGAAATGTGTCCCCTATTGCTAGTGTTGAACTGTGACTTACTCCCAGATCCCACACCCCTCTAGGAAAAGCTGATTACTGAGAAGGCCTGTATGTGAGGCAGTGGAAGGCTTGCTAGTTTCCACCATACCACATTCCCCATGGCGCAGTGGCAACAAGGGTGTGGCGTGCCCTATCACAGGTTTCTTTGATAGATACGAGAATGTGTTGGAAACAGGGTTTCCTTTGTTTCACATAAAGGGCCACGATGATTAGGCCTCGCTATAGCCACCGGTTGTATCTTAAACCTTTCAAAGCTGTAGCCTTTTCTCTTTTCATCAAGTGGGATCAGAAGGTGCATGGGCAAACCTATCAGCACTCTTAGTTGGTGAGGACTGATATTCTAATAGTTAGCACTCGGCAGCAACAGTCAGAGCCTGAAAGAGACACATCCCTTGCTCAGAGCCTCAGTGCTGGCTCTTCCACTGTGAGGCTCAATATGTCTACATCCTGATCCCCCAGGACTGTAGATCTGGTTGTTTAGGATGCTTGCTGCAACTGAGCTTTGGTCATCTGTGTGTAATTTCACTCACAGTTGAAGTTGAAACGGCTTTTTAAATTCTAAATAAAAACTAAGGACAAAAAGGATGGAAGGGGCATAAGCCTAAAATATACTCTTGGATTTTCCTAGCAGTGTATTTGCTGCCCTATTTTGCTGACTTTAGTGTGTTGGTGAGAGCATAACCAAGTCTAGTACCTGCCACTGCAGATAACCAAGTGCAGTACCTGCCACTGCAGATAACCAAGTCTAGTACCTGTCACTGTAGACAGTGCACTTTAAAATATATCTTTAAAGAGAGATTACAAAAATCTGAGAAATATAAGAAGATATTTATTCAAGGAATAAAAATGTGTATTTTTCCACTTACTACTCTTTCATATGAACTACGCACTCTTCAAGTAAGACCTAAGACCCTAACAGATTAAACTCAGGCAACCTCCAAGGGCAGGCTCATAAGTCTTCCAAGGCAGCATTCTACTTCTTTGGAACTTGGATTGTGGAGTGGGCACAGTAGTATCCAGTCTGAGTAAGAAATGAGCATTTACTTACTCGTTTAAAAATTGTTTCTTTTTTAAGAAGATTATAACATAATTACATGATTCCCATCCAACCTCCTGTATACGATTATTTCATTTACTGACTGAGGTTACATACATGTATGGACATGTAAATGTGTATCTTAAACAGTCAAATACAGTCTGCCTGATCTGGATGTTACTTGTATGTATGTCACAAATATTAGTAAGGTACTGTCAATCTCCTCTTTCTCTTGGATCATTTGACAACAGAGATGGTACAGAGGAAGACTGAGTTAAAACCAGGGGAGGCAGGGCACGAATGAGTTAACAAACTAAGGAGACTTAACAAATGGTTTAGTTGCCCGCAGAAGCAGATTCCCTAGGTTAGGCCTGTTTAAGTGAGAGGTGTCTGACTAGTTGGGTCAGTAATCTGATTACAGCTTTTAGATTAGAAGTTACTATGCTTACTCTTCAAGTTGGAAACGTAGTCGAATTAAATTATTTTTTCATTCTTTTCTATGCGTAATGTGAAGTTTCTCTGCAGAAACATTATCTTGCTAATGTTTCATCTGGAAATATTGAAACTCAGAAGTATCCAGATAAAGTTGAGGCTCCGTAGACCGTAAGCACTTATTTTGTAAGGACTCTAGAAAGGAACATAGAACCCCAAAACCTTTTCTCTCCTCCTCCTCCTCCTCCTCCTCCTCCTCCTCCTCCTCCTCCTCCTCCTCCTCCTC
>JADRCH010000260.1:232769-270269 GCA_019843965.1 Rhynchomys soricoides
ATTCCTCATCCCCCAGTCTGCCCAGGCTCATCTGACTCAATGAACACAAATGTTACCTCTTTCAACAAACTCAGAAGAGCACACTAGAAATGCTAGGTGTAGCATTAATTGGATCTGAAAAAAACCAAGAAACCAAAAAACCACAAAAAACCAAACCAAACTATCCCTGACTGGCCAGATGCTTATAAGGCATTATCTGACCTGGCAACGGTCAGGTAGGATTAGCTGCTTCTTAGGATAAAGAGCCGGAGTACAAAGGCCTTCTGATTATGTTCTTTCTCACACCTTCAGTGGCTTGAGTGATTTGTAGAGAAAATGAGTGGATCAGTGAGCAGCTCTTGCGTATTACGAGCTGGTCTGGCCTGATGTACTGAGAATACAGCATCCTAATTTTCGGCAGGTGTCTGTCTGTCCTGTCCTCACCTCCACTTCCACTCCCCTAAGACGCAGGGTCCTGGCTGCAGAGAGAAATGAGTCCTCATTGCTGTAAGAATTCATGGTTCTCTACATCTTTTACCCATTCTTCTTGCCCCTTTGCTTGTGGGATCAGATAGCTTGTATTTTCGTTTTAACCCCATTGATATGCAGCAGAGTGTTCGAGTCTACATTAAGTCAATGAATTTTGAATGGGTGAGTATTGGTTCACGGTTCCCTTTAAAGAAAAACATATACTTTGTTGGCCTACTGGTATGCTTATTTTCATCAAACTTATGACCCCATGAACTTGGCTGTCTGCATATATCCCTATTTAAATACATCGTCCTGCAGCTTTTGTTTTAAGATCCCCTGAAGTTGTAAACTGACAAGATCAAGGCAGGAGTCTGAGCGCCGCCATTTCAGCATTCACTTATTTTAGAAGAAGAGGAAACTTCCTTTCTTCACCTCCCACAGCCTGAGGAAAGTTTCCATTTTGAGAACAAAATTACCATTTGTTTCAAGACTTCTCTTCAATTATAGCAATTTCCACATGTTTTGAAACTATTCTCAGCAATAGAAAAAAAAAAACAACATTATGTGCTTTTGAAACACAGGCTGATCTGGCAGGCGCGGGTTTGAAGGAATCATGGCTGAAGCCAGTGCTTTGGAAGGGGTTTCTCCTTTGCCCTTGGCTATTCGCCACGCTTCTGTTATCTCAGAAGCAGGACCGACTGAACTCAGAGCCACGTTTCATCACTGAACAAAGTGAATCTTGCAACGTGATATCACACAGTTCACCCTCGTCAGGGTAAAGCAGCACAGCTAGTCAGCTGAAGTTTGCCCTGTGTATTTTTTATGTTCACAAGCTTTGGTTGGAAGGACAATCAGGAAGCATCCACTGCAATCAGCCAGCTGTGGCCTGCCAACTCGGTTCCTTGACAGGTAGCAAGCTGGCTTCTTGGCTGGGAAGCATCTTGTGGTATGGATCTGCTCTCGGGAGGGCAACTGTTGAGCCTGTGCAATTCAAAGAAGCATAATTGTGCTTCACAGCACACAGAAAGTCACCACATCTGTTTCATATTTTTGGCTTTTTAGAACTGAACTAGAACAGAGAAATAAACATACAGCTTTGAATATAGAGTAAAAACAAGTTCATGGTGACAGATGAGCATATTGTATGTAACTCAGTGAAAATTTCCTTAATGAGGGTTTCTTTTGGCAAAGTGAGAAATATTTCTGGTGTTAATCAAGGTTTTTTTTTTTATATAAAAAAGATCTAATAGAAAATATTATCTATTTAAATGTCAAGGCAGCCTATCATTCCTTCTTAAACCCATTATACCAATTGTTGAGCTGCTGTAGTGCTATCACGTGACCTATTGCAAATATTTGGGGTGTCATCTGCACTGCATTAGCCTTTCTAGTGGTAGTTATTTTAAAAAAAATAATTTGGATGTAGTAGGCTAAAAGCATTCACGGCTATGAATTGGAAGTTCATTAACCACTTTCATCTTTTATTTTGGTTCAAATGTAAATGCAGTCATTTGATATCTAAGTGTATATAATATGTGATGACGGTCTTTTAAAAATGTAATCTAGCAGAAAATACATCTTAATTTGAGTGTAATACTGCTTTAAATATAATTTCAATATTCTTCAGCATCTGGCGTCTCAAAGCATGAGGTCATTTGAGGTTAAGAAAACTTTTTCCTGCAAATAATAATAACAATAAGCTCCAGACAAACTCCATCCGAGCAAAGCAAACTGCATTCAAGATGATTAGGGTCATAATATAAAGGAAAGGAACTGACATGCAGAGATTTCACTCTCTAGGTGTCTGGACTTCAGCATGTGTTGCTTTTATTGAGCAGTATAGAGATAGCACTTTTGAGACCTGTGGATGGAGAACCTGACATGAAACAAGTAGCTCAGAAATCTCAGGCCTGTTGATTATACTCAGGTTTCTCCCAGTTCCTCTCCTGTAATTTCTTGTTAAAGATCTTCATATTTATTTTTCAAAGTTTGTAGCCCAGTAGGATATAAGCCTCGTGAGGTCAGGCCTCTGTTGCACCCCTAGGGTCAAGTTCATATGTAAATGATAGATACTTGCTCTTTAGGGAACAGCTACAGCTACCTGGGCCTCTTCTAAGTTAGGGGTGTTGACACATTTCCTACACTTAAAATCAGTGTTGATGGATTACTATTGCACCCACTCTAAAGACGCGTAAGAAGAAGCACAGAGAAGTTGACCACCTGGTCAAAGTCATGCAGGGGAATGGGGAAACAAAATTTAAACTAGGTTGTCTGTCTCTATCTACGTACCTGCTTTTCACTGCTACATGAATTCTTCGCAAACTAGAAATACTTCATACTAATCAAGACTGAAAGATGACCTAATTGTCATCATTAGATACGAAGGCTGACTGTCATTAATTGCCCTTTGTTAGTATCCTTATTTAACAAAAGCGTGTCAGGTACTTCTCATGCACCATTGTATGAGCATCTTAGATCATATCAACCAAAGCTCAGAAGAAGCCAGTGTGCATGTATTTGTGTGTGCGTGTGTGTGTACATGTGTGCACGTGTGTGCGTGCATGTCTTTGTGTCTTTATTATAAGAGAGGAGAAAACTGTAATGGTTAAGCAATTTGGAGGTTCATTCTGTTAACACACTCAGGACTGGAAGTGAGGCATATGCAGCTGCCACGCATTTCTTTGTGCATAGAGCTCAGACCTCTGTTCTTTGGCTGTTAATGCAGCAGAAAGAGATCGTTCGGCAATATGTGGTCACTCTTGGAAAGATGTTGATCTCCTTGGTATTTTTCTCACTATGTGATGGGCTTTGTGAGTAACATGGATCTGCTTTTCCATTGCCTTGAGAGGAAAGCAAGGCAGGGCAGGTATCCACCTTTGTAGCTGATTTAGGTTGACAGCAGTTTAGTGTAGCCCTGAAGTTATGGATTCCAAGGTCTCATGACTCTGTGCTGGAAGCCAGAGAGAATAAATTATTCTCTTCCCTTCTTCTGTCATTTTAAATCTGCAGGGAAATTGTGTGCTATAAAAACTTGAAACCAGCTCCTCTATTGTTAACATATGATTTTTTTTTATGTCTGTCAGAGATTAGAAAGGGGGTCTGCACAGTTCAAGTGTTATTTTTAATCAGGTACCCATAATTCATTTTATATCAGAGACCTGACGAGTATTTGTTAATTAGAGCGATCATATAATCTTTCAAATGCAAATAGTCTGACTGAGAGTTCAGTTTGTTTGGTACCCAGTGATGATTAAAGAATGGTATAACTTTACGGTTGTTTTACTCCCATCTGTGTGCAGCAGGCAATCACCACTTACAGATGGTTGTGATTCCGAGACAGGTTGCTACATGCAGAAAAAGTGTGTTTCAGTTATCTTAATAAGATTTATTGCAGTAGTCACAGCTAAATGCTTAAACCTTAATGATAATTGCTGCTAATCTTTCAAGAAAATGATTAGAGTTTAATAAACCCCAAGAAGGGTATTTTCTGGTGAACTTCAACAGAATTTCAAAGGTAAATTTTACTTTTAATTTCTCCTCTAATACATTGGAAAACTGTGTATACCCTTAACCACTTTCGGAAGCTGAATTTTGTGCACAAAAACATACATATGGATTATAAAGACTTGTAGTTACTATGAAAAACATAAGCGGTCAAATTGCACTGAGCCATTTTTGTAGAAATATACTAAATCCATTCCTATTAGTCTCAAGATTTAGTTTGTGATAAAATATACATAATAAACATCCAGCCATACCATGTACTTGGAATCAAATGTATTTTGGAGACTGGGGGAGTAAGATCATAGTCTCTAGTCTAGACTAGACAGCATATTAAGACTATGCTTATAAAAATATGTATGTACTATGGAAATTATTATGTTTACTTAAATTTTTTATGTATATGAGTACACTGTCATTGTCTTCAGATACACCTGAAGAAGTCATCAGATCCCATTACAAATGGTTGTGAGCTACCATGTGGTTGCTGGGAATTGAACTCAGGACTTCTGGAAGAGTAACTGGTGCTCTTAACCACTGAGCCATCTCTTCAGCCTTGGAAATTAGTATGCTAACCACTTTAGTCCTACAGTATAAGATTCAGGGCTTACAGAATTGGCTCCGTGGTTAAGAGCATGTACTGCTCTTGAAGAGGACCTGAGTTGGATTCTCAGCACCCACATCAGAAAGTTTACACCTTGTAACTCTAACTCCCGGGTGTGCATGGACACCCCATAACATCGTCAGGCTACACAAAAGGACAGAGTATTGTTCAGAAGTATTTTCTTTGGTCTAACAGAAATCCTATGTCAGGTAAACATGGATGCCATGTTTTCCCATATCTCAGCCCTTAGCAACATTAATTTTCTTTGCTACCTTTATGAACTTACCTACTCCTGTTTGTGTTCTACCAACTTCATGTTTGTGTTAAGAGAGATGGCATATAGGGGGTGATTCAGTGAAACATATAGGTAAGAGTACAGATATGTATGCACATATGTGCATATCATACACACGCATACATACATGGATGGGCCTTGTGTCAATATGGAAAGACCTGTGTGGAACACTTTGTTCTCCTTTGCCCTTTGACCGTTTGAGTGTGCAGCAAGAACATGACACCTCTGAAACAAAGACCAAGTCCTTACTGGACACCAAATCTACATTCATCTTGATCTTATTCTTTACATCCTCAAGAGCTTTGAAAAGTAAATCTCCATTACTTATAAATTACCCAATCTAAAGTAAAAGATATCTTAAATTGCATAGGAGTGAACTAAAATATTCATGTAAGTGGAATCTGAATATATTTGTTCTTTCATGTCTTATTTAGCATAGTTTCTGTTTCATTTAGCATGCTTTCTGAATTCATCTGTGCATAAATTTCATTCAGTTTTGTGACTGAATCATATTTCAGCAGGGGCCACAGTTTGTTTATTCCCTAATTTCCTGGTATATATCGACATGGGTGGGGTGAATGTCGTGTTGGGACTCTTTAGAGACTGGATACTGTTCTTATGAACATGCTGATAGTGGCATCTGCTTGTGCTTTTGCTTTCAGTTCTGGGCATTAGTTTAGTTTTATTTCTGTTGCTGCTTAACGCCCTGAAAAAGGCCCTTAGTGCTGAAAGGTTTGTTTTTACTACACTCATCCTATCATTGCGAGGAAGTCACAGTAGGAACTCAACTAGATCGCTGCATCTACAGTTTAGAGCAGAGAGATGATGCATGACTACTTTGCCCATTTCCCCAGGACTGTTATAGTTCAGGATGAAAACTTGAGAAGTTTTGTTACCCACAATGCTAGATTCTCCAATATAAATTAACAAGATCAAGCCAACCACCCACAGACATGCCCACAGGCCAACCTGATCTAGACAACCCCCATTGAAACTCTCTCCCCAGATGACTCTAGATTGTGTCAAAATGACAATGAAAACTAGGTATATACCAAAGAATAACTCTGATGATCATATACTACTGCTCAGTTTAACTTTGGGAACCAAAAAATCTCTTGTACAATGGCTGTATCATTTTACATTTGTACCATGACAACTTCGGCTTCTCAAAACCTTTGATAGTACTTGGTATGTTCCTTTGATAATAAAACCTACCCTTAGCTTTGTAAATTAAATCAAACCAATACTTCCAGTAATCATGTAAAAACATTTTTATTTTTAATAATGTGCAAATGTCACAAAGTTATAATTTTAAAGGAACTAAAATTGGATCATCTCTTTATGTTTATTTGGCTGATCTCCCTAAGAAGAAAAGTTCTTTTACTTAAAGGAATAGCAAAAGCTCCAAAAAGATGCTTAACCATG
Source organism: Rhynchomys soricoides (assembly GCA_019843965.1). Taxonomy (NCBI): domain Eukaryota; kingdom Metazoa; phylum Chordata; class Mammalia; order Rodentia; family Muridae; genus Rhynchomys; species Rhynchomys soricoides. The sequence goes on from JADRCH010000260.1 coordinate 239,045, forward strand.
TGTATGACTGAAAGGAAAGGTACATTTTGTTAATGCATAAAATACTTAAGGTCAGCATTAAAATTTACAATCACATAAGGAGAGATGAAATAATATATGTTACAGTTCTGGCAATTCTCTTGTTGGGCGGGGAAGGTGTTGCTACATTGAAGTAGGCTGCACATATATGTATAGATGTGTTCAAAGGCACCCAAGGACACTTATGACACATACATACCACTCTTACAGGGCCTTATAAAGAGATGATTATTCTGTGCATATATGTATAGGTATGCATATACATACAAAAATACACTCTCATGATATATACTTGCAACTCTCATAGGGTTTTGTAAATGAGAAGATTATTCTGCGTACATATGTGTAGGTATGTACATAGGCACAGTTGATCCTTAAGGATGTAGTGCCATATTCAAGGGCATGGGTCCATAGGCACATCAGATCCACTAGCACACCCTGCTTACAGTATGTCCTTTGTAATCCGGGATCTTACTTTACTCAATTTGATAGAATTTGTACCTTTAAAAGCTAGGGAAGGCTTCATAGAGAGGCTCCTCAGAGAACTAGGCTGCTTGTTTGGGGAACAAAATCAATGAGCTCTGTGCTTTGATTGAAGATAGCTACAAACTATGCCATAGACACATTTGGAGGTTCATGTTTCATTTTTTGCACTAGGCACTGACCTTTTATCACCATATAATTCCACATTTATGTGGCTGTGAACTTCAACATCAGGCTCATGTCTGAAATGGAAGTCCTTAAATTACTTACAGTTTTAAGATGAAATAACTTAGCTGTATTTTTGTTTTCAGATTCTTGCTCAACATGGTTTATAGAGCTTCTAACCCCCCAAATAACCAACAACAAAAACCAAAAAAGAACCAACTCCCCCCAAAACCCCATTTAAGAAAGTAAAATACAAATGAAATAATACTTCTGTGAGAAAAGGTTAGTTATAAATAAATTTGTTTATAATTACATTTAATATTGGTATAAAAAAGTTTTATTTTAATTTGGCTATAGCACTATGAAATATAATAAATTATGACTATTTTTCATATGACTTTATTTGAAACAGCAATAAACTGCAGATTGGAATGTTGGCCACATATTTAATATAAAACCCCAAATGAGAGATCTTCTTGTTAAGAATAGTCAACTTTCCTACTGTTCTAAAGAACGCAGTGGGCAATAGGCAGCATGTCTGCTTGTGGAAAGAAAGTAATTAACTCTCTTCAGTGATTGAGTCATGGATGCTGACTGGGCATGAGATTTTTTTTAAGCACTCTTTTTTTTTTTTTTTTTTTTGAGTGATGGAGGAAATTTTTCATTATTTTATATATTATTCAATACCTTTGTCATGATCCCTATTGACACACAGTATGAAAAATGATCCTTTATCAATTAAAGTCAATCAAAAATATTTACAATATATACTTTCCTTCCAGATTAAAAAATGTGCTTTTTGCCAAATCAATTAATTTACACAATAAACTACTGTGAGGTGTGTCTTATTATCACCATTTTATGGACAAATTTAAAACTTGGAAAGTTAATTAAGTCATCGCAGAGCCCAGAGGCCTGGAGTGACAATGAAAAAATAGTGACTGAGCACAACTTCAAGGCCAGAAACTCTGCTTTTAGCATGGATTGTAATCGATTTAGATGGCTTTATCTAATCCAAAAAGCACTTGCAATATTTTCTGAGTCAAAAGATGGCAATATAATGTGCTTGAATAATTAATATTCTGATATCCTTTATAAGTATGAATTATTGTTGCATATTCCAGCCTTAGACCACTAAGCAGACCAAGTCACTCTGTAGCACTGGTGACCAATGTGTAAATTAACTGTTAAGTGGGACACCAGTCCTGTGGGTCTTCTGCTGAGGAATTAAGGCTCCTTGGTTATATTGGATATCTATATTAGTAGTGCATTTTGCTCTGATTTTCTTAATGTTTTTATCTCCAATTCTTTGATATCCAATCCCCACACACAGCTCATGTTACACAGATATATCATGTTCAGAATATTGCATGGTGTGTCCTTGATTCTGTCAGCAAAACCCGTGTTTCTCTTTGGAGAGGGACTTTAGAGACTACCTAGCACTATGCGAGTATTCAAAAGAGCAGTTGGCTTTATTAACGTTTTAATTCATGCATGATATATGTTGATCCAGGGCCAAATCATCCCGGGTTGTATAACCTGTGTTTGCTTGATGCTTCATTTTTATTGAATATACTTAGGGAAAATCAAAATACTGACAATTCATGCCTTGTTTCATTGAAAGTTTCTCCCTAACCATTTGATAATGAAAGTTGTTATAAACGTCACATTCATTCTCACATGGAGATCCAACTTTTATTGTTTTTACTCAGGAATAAAAGGCCGCGGGGAGAGTGTGAGCTATGGAGTTCGCTAGGTGACCATGGGATGAGAATGAGAGTTCTTGAGAAAGATGTGTCGAGATCCCATGATGTGGCAGCAGGAAGGAAGTTGTTAGGCACCAGGGTGAGAAGCAAAGGACGACACAGGGTGGAGAGAAACAGCAGAATGAACTTTGAAAAATCCAATAAGAAAATCTTGTGTTTTGGTAAGCTAATGAAAACCACACCTGAGAGTGTATGCAGAGGACGGAGGTCCGATGCAAGCACAGTTTCATTTGATGGCATTTTGAACACAAGATGAGGGTTTTCCAAAGAATTCTCAATTTATTACTGTGTAGCGGATGATAATTCCTTTCCTGAAGACAGCCTTTATGTAATTCTTTCCAGAAGCATCTATGTAAAGCCCTTGCCACAGAGCACAGCGCTAGTTGCTGTGGCAGAGGCTGAGAGCCTGCCTTCAGTCACTGTCTGTTGGGGAACTATCATTGTATCATGCTGTGGATTTTCTTTAATCATAAAAGAATATTGTATTTGGCTAAATTGTTGTAATAAGATACACCTCATCAGTAGAAAAAAAGTATTTTTTCTGAGATTATTGTTTAAAAATATTTATCCTATTACTGCATTGTTGTATTAATGTTCGTATTCTGAATGCATTTTGTGTTCCTTAAATAAGCCCTTTAGATCACAGTGTATAATACTTTTCCTAAGTTTCTGGATTTGGCATCATGGTGTCCCATTGAAGACTTCTGTGCTGATATTCATGAAAAGATCTACCTGGTAATTTTCTGAACTTTAATGTCTTCATGTTTTCATACTCGGTAGTTCTCACATCATATAATGAACTGAGATGTATACTAGTTTTTCTTAGCTGTGAAACAAATAACTGAAAACGTCAACTTAAAGGAGAAAAGACTATCTTGTGTTATGGTTTAGTAAGTTTTAGCGCACTGTCCTCTTTATTGTTTCGACGCCTGTGATGGAGCAGAACTGCTCACCACAGCGTGGTTAGAAAAGAGGAGGGGCACAGAGAGAAGAAACAGGAAGAGGCAGGGCCAAGAGATGCACTTTGAACTGTGCCCACAGGGATTCCCTGTGCCACCTTCTAGTTTCTCCAAAAGTAACATCAAAATTTGAATACCTTAATTCATAGATAACTGGTTCACCACCATAGGATTGGCCAATGGTCTATCCAACCCGTCAATTAGGCCATCACCTTACATGATCTAGTAACTGCTCAGTGATAGGTTGTTTTTCCACGGGTAAAATGAGCCAATTTAAACCAGATCAGATTACATTAAAGACTAGGAAGCTGCTCTCTAGAGGGCAAGTTCACTGTCCACAAGGACCAAGACCAGGGAAATCTCCATGGAAGGACGTGGGTGGGGGTGAGGAAGAGAAAGAGAGAAAGGGTACTAGAGAGAGAGAAAGAAGAGAGAGAGAGGGGAGGGAGAGAGGGAAGAAGAGGGGGAGGGGGAGGGGGGGAGAGGACACAAAATGCCTGGATTGTGTAGGGAGGAGTTTCACTGAAGGGCAGCCCATCCCCTGGACTGGAAAATTCAAGATTGAAGGCAGGGTATGCCAGATAGGGACGGAAATATGCTGGGAGGACCTGGAGGCCATGTCTGCTTTGTTTAAAAAGATGCAGTCCCTGGTCCCAGGATCCAAACCAAACATTATCACCACAGCAGGAGACCAAGACTTCCAACACATACCCACAGGGGATACTTTGTATTCAATCTGCATTTTTTCTTGGGTGGTGTTGGTATTGGTAAGATTTGTAAAGACTTGATTATTGGTGATTTATTTATTTATTTGTGTGTGTGTGTGTGTGTGTGTGTGTGTGTGGTGTATGTGCATAGGTGCATTATATACGCAGGTACTTTTCTTTGTTCATTGGCCTACGCCAGCAAGTTATCAATTTCAAAAGCAAGACACTTGTATGTGGATGTATTTACAGGTGGCTGAGCTGAGTTCTGGGAACAAAGACCTAGAAACACTCTTAGCCCTGTGACTGGGTTTGTATTTGTAGCAGTTTTAATACCTATCTTTAGGTTTAGTTGCTTTAAGTTCTGATCAAATATTTTATTTCCCAGTGGAACATTTATACAAACGTCCTATATATATTTTGTAAGTATTATATTGAAAACTTACTGATGTTGTTGGATAGTTCATTTTTCTTTAATTCTATCTTCATTTTTGTTTTTTTGCTTCCACAATTTCAGGTTCTATTATCAGGAGCTTGCATATTCATAACTGTTACATATTTTTGATGGACATTTTTATAATTAAAACATGTTCTTTTGTTTCTAGTATCATTTTATATTAAAGTCTGTTTTTCTGATGTAAAATGGTGTCTTTATTTCATCTTCTTTGACAATGTTTTCAACTTTTACTGTACAATGTATTTACTGTGATAAAATACTTTTAAATTAAAGTCTATTTTATATTATGTTTGTTTAATCACCTTAGCTGTCTAGGTAGTTCTATTTTGATCTGTTTTAGCTTATATCTTGGTTTATCTTTTCATCTTACTTGATATCTAATTGGATTAAGATTTTAATCGTTACGTCTGTATATTCTGTAATTTTAAGTAGAGAGGTTCTATAATTCCTTAAAAGGGTAGAGTTTACATTGGCTAATTATTTCTTAAATGTTCTTATATCTTTGTTTCTTTCTTCCTCCATTACTGCTTTCTTTTGTTTTGAACAGCTATTGTGTGTTGGACCATTTTAATTCTCATGCATCTTTAGTTATATGTTTGGTGTCGTGCTATTAACCTAGATTCTATTGAATATCTTAACTTACTGCATTCTGGCTCAAATTCATAAAATTCAGTTAAAATAATACAAATATCCTGTGCATTGTCATTTTTCCCTTTGGTCTGCTGTTGTAAAATTCCATATCAATAAGTTGTATAACTATAAATATGGACCAATAACATTGCTTTATGATGTCATCTTTTACGTTTCAGAGAATAACAGCTATAATTAAAATGAAACTATGTTTTTATATTCAATGTTTTAAGCATGAGTAACATATTCTTATGCCTCCATTTTCAAAAGTGTATACATTGCCATTTATCACTGAGGTATACTTTGTGTACAATTTACATGATGCACCAATGTTTATTAAAAGCTCAAATTTCTCTAACTAGAACTATACATAAACAATTTTTCATTTTAAAATTATCATAATTTTGGGTGACATGTTTTATAATTCATTAAAGTTGTCTTCAACGATCCACAGTTCTTCCACTGTAGTACTACATGAGAGAACTAGATTTACAGCTTTAGGGTCTTTAATAGGGACTGTAAGCTTCTGTTGCTATTGTGAAATATGTTAGATGCATTTGCAGAGCTGTACTGAATTCTTAAATGAGGAAGATATGAAGTTTTCTGATTCCCTATAGCCTGAAAACCATCTATGACTTAGCACAGAAAATTTAATATTCCAAGGATTTCTATAGTTTCTTTTAATAGTAAAAACATTTTTTAAAGATGTGAGGTTAAATTGATGCAGATATGTCAGATATATTAGCTTTTTAATTGTGTGAAAGCAAAGCTTTCCCTTTTCAGATTATTATTATTTATCTATTTGCTAAGGTTTAACTGCTATGGAAAGAAATGGCTTCCAAATGAGTGACTAAGAGAGTGGGGCTGCCACGAAGACAGAAGAGAACGACGGTCTCTCTTAGCCCCCAAATCTAGTGCAGTGCTGGATTTTGAACTTATTTGTGAGCTGTGCCACCCTCATCTTTATTTTCTCCCTGTTGGGAAGAGGAGAGCTCTGTTCACCACTGGACTTTTGACTACTGATAACAATCTTTATAGGTTTTAATGGTTCACAGATGCAAATGAATTTTATGGGAAGAAAGACTATGCCCAGAGGACTAATCCTACTTGATTTTGATGATTTAAATGACCTGGTTTGGATCATTTATTGTTATATTTTGATGAAGGAACCATGTTTTGCATTTGGGATAGGTGTTTGTTTTAGTTGGCAATAGACACATACAACACACACACACACACACACACACACACACACACACATGCCGTGTACAAGTCAAAGCAGGAATAGCACGATACAATGTAAAACAAGGAATGTCAAAGAGTAGTGGCAACCAAGCCGCACCTGGAGGAAGCACAGAATGATTCTCCCTGTTATGAGCTATGATACATGTTAATACTTGACACTAAAGACAGACAATTTGGGTTTAATTCCCAAAACTAATAGCAAAATGTAAAATGCAGAGAGTGAGTCCAGAAAGTTTTCTTTTGACCTCCATAAGTTTATTGTTGCACACATACAATCTCTGACCAGACAGCATATAGGCAATGCAACAGTAAATACATAAAATTTACCAAAGAAAAAAGAAAGATATATGTGAAAAAGGCACGTGCCATCGATACCTTCTGCAGAAAGAGACTGTAGTAGAAGAGATGTTATTAAAAGCTTCCTTTCTTTTTCTGGAACTAAGTCCACAAGTTTGTTAAGTAGGGATGCGCAACAGCACAGTCTTTAGACATAAACGTGGGTGTTTTACTGAGAATATGAATCTAACCCTCAGAAGGTAATTTATAGAGAGCACATCTTTCTTTTCCGTTATTCCTTTTACCTCTAAAGACAAATCTGAGGCATACAATCATCTGCCCTGTTTCCTTTCAGCTCTAATTTAGATAGCTAACACAATTGGCTCACTCTCTAGTGCTCTTTCAATGATCGTGCTGCAGTGTAGACACTTGTGTCTGTTATTATGCTCTACACTTGATGTCAGCTCTTAAGGAAGGTTATTGAACTATACGGCAGGCTTTCCCCCTGGCACTGATTGTTATTTCTTTAAAATAAACTACTCTAGCAGTATAGTTGGCATACAGTAGGCTCATTTATTTTAAGCGCTCCATTTGATGAGTCTTGACATATGTGCACACCCATTGGTGTGGACCTTCATCATGACAGAAGATTGGACATCTCTACCACTTCCAAATGCTTCCTCATATAGATGGGCTAGATTTAAACGAAACTTTTGCAAAGAGGTTGATTCTAGAGAACATTCTTGTCAAAAATGTCAGTGGGTGGGTGGATATGTTTGAAATTTGTAGCAGCCAAATCAGAAGCACCAGGTGGAATCCAAGACTCATTCTGGCCTGTTGAATCTTCTCCCTGTACCAATCTATTAAAGAAATCATGGTTTGGATTTGATATTAACTGTAGATAATTTGAAGCTCAGAAAGTGTAAAGCCAGTGCTGTAGCTCATTACTTCTCCATTGCATGTCTTCGTAGAGACACACACAATTTCAGCTTCCCGAAATGAGGATACATCCTTCAACCAATTGTGTGCAGTTTTATTTCCAATGGTTTACACAGTAGAATATTAATTTTGACTAATATTCCAATTTTTGACCCTTAATAAATCAGAAGTACAATGTTTTCTATAATTCTGAGTTTCCAGTTCCTTCACCAGCCATTCCTGGTTTACTATTATTAGTCAATCTTAAGAATTTTTATCACTGGGAGCAGTGACAGTGTGTTGGAAAGATAGAAAAAAAAGGCAGAACAATTTGATACTAAAATGGCACAATAGACCTGGGATTATTGTCTCCAAAAGGGAATTAAGATCATAACTTTAATTCTTCCAATCATTCTATATTTAAAGAAAGACACAAGGCCCTCTAACCAAGGGTGGGAAGTGAGAGCATGGGAAGCAAATCTTTTAAAAGCTTAGTTCGGAATGACTATACGATCAGTAACTTTACATCACTGCTGCTGTTCAGTGTGCATGCTGGCGGAGGCCGCTCATTAGGGTGTGCTGGTTTGTTGGTTGTCAAGTGTTACATGCTATTGTAATGATAAAGAAACACTGGCAGGAAGGAGGTGACATTAATCACATGGCTGACAATCTAGGCGATTACAAGATAGACTTTCCTGTGTTGCATCAATCAAGAGGACTTCTAGCTTGATCTTTGGGGCAGACATTTGCTTTTGTTGGACATTGAGAACATGTTTCAGGAGCACAGTTTTGTTAATCAAGCACATAGTATTAAATTTTGAATGGCCATTGAGAAGTGCGACTGTCAGATAGACTGAAATGTTTGTGTTGGCCTGATGAGCACATTAACTCAATTTAACCATGTGGGAAACTATGATCAGAAGCCACTTGGTGAGGACAGAATCACTTCATGTCGACTGTGTGGGTCAGAGCACTCTCACTTCTCATGCAGTGTAACACAAAACCAACCTCCTCTGTCTGCGCTTCTCTTCCTGTGCTTCCTAGTTGGCCGTTGAAGTGTGATGTCTTTTCTTAGTCTTTCTTATGCTTCTGTGTAATTGGTTATGTTTCAAGCTGACACAGTTGTCATCACATGCCTCTCTGAATTGGTATTTTTGTATCTAAACTCTGTGGTGATATATCCCAGACACTACCTTGGTCCGCCGTTCAACTTCCATAGTCCGTTCACTTTCTACTCTATGTGGGAAATTGTGTAGCTTTGAGGTTCATATACACTGAAATGCTTTAAACGTTTGTCTTTCCAACCATGACCTAATTCTTGAGACACTGTTGTTGCTCTCATGCACTACCATAAAGACAGCATGTTACACCATTTTGCTATGAATTCCAGATCCTTGGAAATGTTTTAAGAGCTAGGCAGACCATGTGAAAAAAATGTAAGATTTAAGAAGGTCAAAAACACTTGTTTGACAGTTTCCTTGGAGGGAATTTTTACAGAATTGAATTCAGAGCGAGGCGAAAGCATCAAGCCATTTTTGAATATCCATGTTTCCACTATTACGGTTACTTACACAGAATTATTGGTTTCTTTGGCTTCCTTTTTTTGTTTCATGCTTTTCTTTTATCAATAGTGGAAAATGATTCTCAATTCATGCAAATGACTATTACTACACAGATAAATGTAGCTGACATTCACTGAATGCTAATTTTATTATTCAGATTTAACATGTGCATAAATTAAGTTGTGTTGTTCAAGTCTCGTTAGCTGATTGTTATGGAATGAATAGCCCTGAAGCTGAAGCAATTCTCTACTAACTTTGTTTTCACACTTCTTTATAAATATACCTATGAAGATTACTTCAATTTCCCAGTTTTTACAAAGAAAGAATTACAAGTAGAAAGTTAACAATGGGAAGAATCTGAGTTCATTTCCATGGAATTATTGTTAAGGAGCAAATTATTATACAGTATTGTAATGTTGAGATTGTATGCAGTACATAATAATTATGTTGTTATTCTTTAATTTTTTTCTGTTATTGGTCAAAATGTGTAATGTCTCAGAGGAAGCTGAGAGCAGCATTAAGCTCAGGTAGGTGAGAGAGGGTAGAGCAGTGTGGGATCTTACTATGAATGAGTAGGTGGGGGAGAAAGGATAGCTTCTAGCCAAACAGTATGTCTTAATTGTTGATGTCAACCCCACTGCTGCTTTCTCTTGTGCTCAGGTATAGCAGTATGCTGGAAATTTTGCCATACTCAGGTGAACATACGTGACACAGTCCTCCAGGGTTTGCTTGTTGAACTCCTACATCCTCTGGCCTTTTTTCTTCTTTTACCCACCAGCTGGGCTCAGCTGGGCCCAGTGGCTTTAGAAGGCTTATATTAGGAAATACAGTCACAGAAAAGAAGGCTCTTTACTGTTGGAACTGCTTCTTATATAAACTTCCCTTGCTACTCAGAGGAAAGGTAACTTGAATGTTTTTGTTGCGTTGTTAGAGGGCAGGGTTTTATTTGTGTCTCAGCTTATAGAAAAAGATGTTGGTTTAGGGTTTTATTGCTGTGAAAGATGCCATGACTACCACAACTCTTTATAAAGAAAAAAAACCCATTTAATTGGGGCTGGCTTACAATTGAGAGGTTTAGCCCATTATTATCATGGTGAGAACCATCATACAGGCAGACATGGTGCTGGAGAAGGGGCTGTGTCTTGATCCACAGATTATGTGCCACACTGGCCAGATGTGAGCATCTTAGACCTCAAAGCCCAGCCCTGTTTACCCACACTTACCCCAACAAGGCCACACCTGCTAATTGCCATTCCCCATGACCTAATATTCAAACACACGAGTCGATGGGAGCCATTCTTATTCAAACCCCTCAGGTGTGCTCTCATCTTACAGTATTTTAAGAACCCCAATATTGTTACTATTAAAAACATTACTTGTTTCGGGCCAGAAAGCTGGCTTAGCAGGTAGCAGTGCTTGCTGCTAAGCCTGATGGCCTGAGTTTGACCCATGGGTTGGAAGAAGAGACCTGATCCCTGCAAGGTGTCCTCTGATTCATTTCCACACATGTACTGTCATACACGCACACAGAATGTGCTCAAATATACACCACATGAAGAAAAAATGGATAATTAAAAATATCCATTATTCTGTTTTTAAGTGGAGAAATGGATTGTAGGTCCATAGTTTTCTCTTTTAAACTTTTGAGATAGGGTCTTGTTTGTAGAACTGACTAAGCTCAAATTCACAAGTCTACTGCCTCCTCTTCCCAAACACTGGGATTTGTATACCAGCCTTTTAGATAGATTGCATGGATTTTTGAAAGTCCTTACTATTTATTTATGTATTTATTTATTCACGTATGTATGTATGTATGTATGTATTTATACCCACCCCACCGTGTGTGTGTGTATTTATGTGTGCATTTGTGTGTGCACCATTCTATGGCTTGCACCTTGTCTGAGACAGGATCTCTTGTTTGCAAACATCATTATGGATGCCTGTGGGGTTCTGGAGGTTCTCTGATCTTCACTTCCCATTTCAGTACAATATCACAGGGTTATAGACAGACTATGTCTGTTTTTATGTGGTTCTGGTGGATCTAAATTCAGTTCTTCATACTTGCACAATAAACCTACTGGACCATTTCTCTAGCCCCTAAATCTTATTATTATTATTATTTTATAAACACAGTTACTTATAGAGTACATCACAGAATAGCTGGTTACTTTTGAAATTGTAGTCTGGGATAATGATGTAGCTTAATGGAGGATAAACATACATGTAATATATTCTTAGCTTTAGTACATGTTTGAAATAATTTGTAATCTATAATGACAACATACTGTTAATCCATGTAATGTATAATTTCATCCTTAGAGTAAAATTTTTCTCAAGTTGTAAGCCATGGTATATAGTAAAATCAGAAATCTCCAAAGCCATATGCCCTAGAGAATGACTACTGGACACATACATATGGACACATACAGACATAGTTCTTTTAGACAAAGCTTGTTGGGCAAATTAAAATTTCTTACTGCACAGCCCAGCCTCTCCTTGAATTGTCCTGACATCTGGGGTTATAGCTATAAGCTCCCACACCTTCTCCCTCTTGCCTTTACAACCCTAGTTGGTTGTTCTTGTCCCTATGTTCTGGGATTGATCTTTCTACTTTCCAAATACAGTAGGTCCCACTGTCCTCTATGAAGGCAGGGTCCCCATCTCAGTGGCATCTTTCATGGCCTTAACGCTACACCAAATGCTACTTGATTGTCCCATAGGAAAAAGGTGTTCTTCTCCACCTGAGAGAGGTGCAACATTTACATATATTCATTGTGATAGATTTGGTCCGGCTGTATTTGAAGCTTAAAGATTTTTTGATACCAGAGGCATTCTTGTACAGCTTGGATTTTATATGTGGAAGAATAAGCTTCTGCTGTCTTTGATACATCACATTTTGGGGGCAACGTTTTTGTACTTTATTGATACCTCAACTTACACAAAAATTTGTTAATAAACCTTAATCAATTCTTTATATATTGACCCCACTTCATCCAAATTTTATGTGTATAAAATATCATTATATGGAGTTAAAAATAGAGGTCAATTCTTTCAGAGAACCTGGACTTGGTTTCCAGTACCCACATGGCAAGTTACAACTGTATGTAACTGTAGTTACAGGGGGGTTGACATACTTCTCTGGCCTCCACTGGCTCTGTGTGCATGCACTGTATATAAACCTACGTAGATATATTCATATATTCACATAAAATAATGAATAAAAACTTAAAAGTACAATGATACTTTTGAGAGGTATTCTTAAAGGTTTTTACTTCAACATCACATACAAATTTTGTTAATTTGAATCTTCTATTATTAACCAATAATATAAAATCAAGAAATATGAAGGGCTTAGGTGATATGAGGATGAAATGGGGAGACAAGCATAGGGAAGCTTTAACTGGGAAATGATGAAGGGGAAAGAGGGATGAATAACACTAAGGATGTTTGAAAAAACCATAGAGAATCATATTTTATGTTTACTTAAAATTACATACAATTTGCATCTATATAATAAACATGTGTACAAAATGAAGTATATATATCAATTGGAATTACAATGCACCCCCAGGAGCCATCAATTGTCTAACAAAACCTCAAGTATCAGGAATGGGAAACCTCTTTTGAGTTGTTTGTTAGGGAAGTCCAAGAGACTCTCCAAACAACATAGGCTATTGCTGTTGCCCTTGTTTGCATCCCCAAACTTGAAGACACTGTTGCTGAAGACACCACACACTTTAGACTCAGGACTTGGAGGAACTGGATCTGGCCTGGAGGCCTCCTCCCTCCTTGAGGACTAGCTCATATTTGTACCAGAAGGAGCTAATGTAACCTACCAAAGCAGAAAGGCAAAATGATAGTCTTGCCTAGCTGTAATGCCTTTGAATCATAACAAAGCTCAAAACAATCATGATATCTTTAACGATACAATAGTGGAACTTACATTCTTATGGTAAGCAGTAGCTGTTTAGTTGGACTTCTCAATAGGAGAAAATCCATGCACAGTACTGTATATTTAACCCACTAGTAGTGAGTCCATGGACTCAAAGGAGAACCCATTACTGCTGTTTTCCTAAGCCAGTAAATTTCCAATTACATTTTAAATGTTTACTCCTATACCACAGGCACTCGTAGCTCTCATCCCTTATCAAAGAAGATTCTTTATTTCAGCACAATGGAGTCTATTACAGACTGTAGAGCACAACTTACTATGGGGTGCTCAGCCACAAATGATACATCTACAACAAGTCATCTACAATTATGGCTCAAGAAACATGAGAGAAGAAGAGGCAGAATAATTGTAAGAGCTATGGGCTGAGGAGGTCTGCTGTGAAATGTATCCTTTAATGTAATGAGAAAGCTGCAGCCATGAAATCTCAGCAATGACTTAATAGACCAGACCTGAAAAATGAAGCCACCAGTTGCTATGCTAATGCAGATGGTGAAGCTATATATAGTCTCATGGTTGTGTAGAGAGGGAAAAATTTTCTCAGTCCAATCCCAAGTCATTCCTAAACTTGTCACTGTTTATCCATGTATCATGTATGTATGTATGTATGTATGTATGATCTATCTAATATATCTCATAATTTTATTTCTGTTACTGTAATAAACACCATGACCAAAAGAAATTTGGGAATGGAGGAAAGGATTTGTTTCATCGTACAGCTGACAATTCATCATGAGGGGAAGGCAGGCAGGAGCTCAGTGCAGGTGCCCAGAGGCAAGAGATGAAGGTGAGAACATGGTGGAGTGCTGTTTACTGTCTTGCTCCTCATGGCAAATTCAGCACCATGTCTTATACAGCAAGAACAACCTAGCCAGGGCCAGGAAAGGGTTCAGTTTCACACATTCTTAATCCAGTCTTTCCTCTCAAACAACACAAGCTAGTACTCATTTATGAAATTTATATATTAAATACTAAAATAAATAAATGGGAATGTGTCATGTGGAAGAACTAGTTTAGTTAATGGCATAGGCCAGAAGGTACCTAAAGCTCTGAAACAATGCAAGCTATTGCCACTACTCTTTCTTGCGTAGTTAAACTGACAACAAACCTGTTGCTGAAGACACCACATGTATTAGTCCCAGTATGTAGAGAGATCAAGCTAGAACTGTCTAGAAGCTCTCTTCCCCCTGGCCAGCTTTCATAGCATTGAAAGTGCTGAGAATGCAGCTTGGTGAAGAACTATCATCAACAGTGTTACTCAGCTGGCCAGAGAAGGCCAATAAGTAGTATGACAAAATAGTAACAAGTTTGTTTATGTGGCAATCAATTGCTTTTTTATTGGGTTTGAAGTCTAATCTACAAGGAGGGAAATCATGTTTGACACTGCAAGCATGGTTTAACAATACCAAAAGCCTGTAGCTGTAGAGGGCATAGGCTCTAGTGTGGGTGCTACTGGTGTTGTCTTGACCACTGGACATGGTATGCTTGTCAAATTGTCTTCTAATTATAGATTAGTGTTGCACCTAATACTACAAACCTTTAAAATTGGTAAACATATTGAGAGTAACTTACTATTGAAAGCTGAGCCTAAATAGCACATGCATATTGCTTCCAACAAGGATCAGAGAACATTGCAGAAGAAGGAGCAGATAGAATTAAAACGCTGAAGAAATGGTAAAAGTATTGGGAACTCTCTTCTCAATATTGCATGGTTGTCCCATTCTTGATCTCTTACCAGCTGTGATTGTCTGCATGAACCGTGCAAAGATGGAGTCTGTCAGTATCTGTCATGGATTGGGACACAGGAGAATCAGAACGATTCCTCTCCAAGAATATAAAAGTAGAGTTCTGTTTGCTAGGGCCGAGAATGACATGTTATTCAATGATACAGCTACTGAGATATTGCCCATGAGTCTCTAAAATACCCTCCCTTAAGCTCATCTAATACATACACATGCAGACATACACACATAAGCACACACAGACACACACAAGCACACACACACACAGGACTTAATAAGCTTTTATGATTCTCATGCATATGGATGCAAAGAACAAGTTAATGATGACAAACATGAAAATGAAGAAGAGATTGAACTCCATAAGAAATACTATGGCTTCCTCGTTGTTGGTTCTGTATTTAGACCATATGTTTTAAAAGTAATTAAAAAAAAAACTCCCTCTAGCCTAGCTATGCATCCACCTACCCATCTGTGTATCCATCCATCCATGCATGCATCTATCTATCTATCTATCTATCTATCTATCTATCTATCTATCCATCCTTCCATCCATGCATCTATCCATCCATGCATCCATCCATCCATGCATCCATGCATCCATCCATCCATCACATCCATCCATCCATCCACCCATCCTTCCATCCATGCATCCACCCATCCATCCATGCATCCATGCATTGATCCATCCACCCATCCATCCATCCATCCATCCATGCATCGATCCATCCATCCATCCATCCATCCATCCATCCATCCATGCATCGATTCATCCACCCATCCTTCCATCCATGCATCCACCCATCCATCCAGGCATCCATGCATTGATCCATCCATCCATCCATCCATCCATCCATCCACCCATCCATCCATGCATCCATGCATCCATGCATTGATCCATCCATCCATCCATCCATCCATCCATCCATCCATGCATCGATTCATCCATCCATGCATCAATTAATCCACCCATCCTTCCATCCATGCATCCATCCATCCATGCATCCATGCATCCATCCATCGATTGATCCATCCATCCATCTATCCATCACATCCATCACATCCATCCATCCATCTACCCATCCTTCTATCCATGCATCTACCCATCCATCCATGCATCCATGCATCCATGCATCCATCCATCCATGCATCCATCCATCCATGCATCCATTCATCTACCCATCCTTCCATCCATGCATCTACCCATCCATCCATCCACCCATCCATCCTTTCATCCTTCATGTATGACACATCAGCACAAGATAATTGAAAATAGCTTTTTTGAGACAAATACATTTTTATTATTTGCCTAAAAAGTATTTCTATAAACAATCTTAGCATTAATAATTACATTTGGTATCTGCTTCACAAAATAGCTACCATCATGAACATATAGAATAAGCATTCCCATATGAAAAGAGTTGATGAAAATAGTGAAATTTCATATGAGCAACTAACAGTTATTCCAAAAGCAAACAATTAGATATTAATGTGAAAAATATGTATCTTTTAAAAATATTTCCTGAATTTAAACAAAGAAATTGTTCAAGATTCAGGATAGTGGTTGGTCTCTGTGTATTGAAGCTGAAAAATTTTTAAAAATCCACTCACTTATTTGTAGCATAACTAGAATTTAGAGGTTTTCAACTTTAATTTAAAAAAATTGTGTGTGTCTGTGTGCCTGTGTGTGTGTGTTTGTGATCACATGCCAAGGCACATGTGTGGAGTTCAGAGAATAACTTTTGGGAGTAGGGCTTTTTCTTTAATCTTATGGGTCTTGGGGATCATCTCAGGTCATCAGGCTTGGAAGCAAGTACCTTTATCTGCTATACCACCTTGCTGTCCTGGTATCAACCTTGAATCAATTTAAGACTGATATGTTGCTCCACAGAATCACAAATGATCTCATAAAATATGGTGTCAGGTCACGGCATGCTCCAATTAAATTTAATTTATGTATATTTTCTTTTAAAAAATATTGTATTGAGACTTTAGCATGTGAGCACTGCATCTTTATCACTCCTGTCCTCTTTTCTTAACTCCTGCTGCACACATGTGTCCCTTTTCATATCAAAGGAATGATATCTTATTTAATTACTGTTGATATATGGATATATATATATATATATATTCACTTGTACATATATATGCATCCTCACATGAGTATATACCACCCACTGAATCCATTTATTATTGCTTGTATATATTTTATGGTGGTATGGAAGCCAGACAAAACCATCAGGAACTGGGCTACCATGTGGCAGTTTTCATTACAATGAGCTTATGTGGTGTTTTAAAGCAATGCCATCGGTACTGGGATCAGAGATTCTCTGGAGTAGACTACCAAGAACACACAGTCCCTGTCATGCTTCAGCCTACCAATACCCTACACCCCTCAGTTGCCTCCTTGGAATGTACGACAGAAGATGTTCCACCATACCTCAGAGGACACATGCTCCATTATATTCATAGCAGCCTTCTCTGTAATAGCCAGAAATGGGAAAGAATCCAGATGTCCCTACACTGAAGAATTTACACATTTGGAATTTGTCCATTTACACAATGGAATACTATTCAGCTATTAAAAATGAGGGCATCATGAATTTTGCAGGTAAATGAATGGAACTAGAAAACATCATCCTGACTGAGGTAACCCAGACCCAAAAGGACGTGCATGGTATGTACTCACTGATAAGTGGATAATAACCAAAATGTTCAGAACACACATGATTCAGCTCATAAACCAGGAGCTCCAGTGGCACGATCAGTTAGTGTGTGGTACTTCTACAACTCACAGACCGTAACAAGAAGGAAGGCCCAAGTGTGGATACCTGAAAGCCACTTAAAAGGGGACTAATAGAATAATAGGAGGCAGAAGGCAGAGGGAAACTGGGTGAGGGGAGGGGGGAGGAGAAAAAGAGGGGCAGGATCATTGTGGGAAGAGACAGGAGGGACACCCAAAGGGCCAGGAGAATGAATCAGAATATGTGGCAGTGGTGGTGGGGGGTTAGGAGGCAGGAGAAACCTCTAGAAAGTCCTAGAGGTCTGGTATGTGAGAGGCTACGCATTGGGGATGACATTAGCCAAAACGCACAGCAGTAGGGAGATGGAACTGGAAGAGACAACATGCAGTAGATAGATAGCTCTCAGTTGAGGCAGGAGGCCACCTACCCATCTTCAAAAATTTTAACCCAGAATTGTTCCTGTCTAAAGGAAACACCAGGACAAAAATGGAGAAGAGACTGAAAGAAAGGCTATCCAGTGACCGGCCCAACTTTGGATCTATCTCATATGTGCTTACCAAGTCCCGACACTATTATTGTGGCCATATTGTGCATGCAGACAGGAGCCTGGCATGGCTGCCTCAGAGAGGCTTTACCAGCAACTGACAGAGAAAAATGTAAATACTTACAACCAACCTTTGGATTGAGGTCTGGGGCCAATATGAAAGAATTAGAGAAAGGACTGAAGGAGCTGAAGGGAACTGCAACCCCATAGGAAGAACAACAGTGCCAACTTATCCGGAATCCTCAGAGCTCCCAGAGACTAAGCCAAAAGCCAAGCGGCATACAAGGACTGGCTCTTGGCTCCTAGGGCATGACCTCAGTGAGAGCGGATGTGCTTAATCCTGTGGAAACTTGATGTCCCAGGGAAGAGGGATGCTGGTGGAGGTAAAGTAGGGGGGTTTGGGCAGGTGGGAGAGCACCCTCTCAGAGGTGGGGGTGAGGAGGATGGGGTGAAGAACTTGGGAAGGTGGGACCAGGAAGGGGGACAACTTTTGGAATGTAAATAAATAAAGTAATTTAATAAAGACTAAAAATATACATACCTCTACCAATCTCCAGTGCTTTCTCTTTCCCCAGGTTGGAATCCCTGCTAAGATTGTAGTGCAACCCTAGGGTATAAGCTCAAACACAAGTATTATAGTGCAGTAGTGCATATTGTTTTTTCTCAACTGAAAACTTTTTGAACAAGAACTTTTGTTTTGCTTGTGTAACTGATAAATCTGTCATTTGCAATGTACTGGCTCATCTTATACCAGAGATCTTATTTTTACACAGACATTGCTCTTTGAGGATGTTAAAGTATATTTCTTTAGTATATTTAATTTAGGTTCATGTTTATTATATATATGAAAATAGTCCAAAAAGTCATTAAGAGTTTATGGATTTTCCCATCAATTAGGCACTCAGAAACTATTGATTAACTTTTAAAAAAGCTAATGAATCAAAGAATTGTTTAAGGCACAGGAAGCAAACTATGTCTGTGACCTTTCTGGCAGATGCTCTACTCATCAACAGAATTACACATTTACTATTCTGTATAAATAATAGATCACCATGGGTGGCAAGCCCAGAGGGAGAAAGGAGGCAGAGGTTAAAGGGTTCTGCGGGTTTGCCTGCATTATCTTCCACACACTGGGCTCTCTGAGGTCTATCCTCCCAGAGTGCTGCATGCTAATGGGTAGTGACTAAAAGGTGAGCAAGCTCCCTATCACTCCCTGTGGTCAGAGAAGGAAAAGATGTTTGTTAAATGGTTTGGCACACATCCGGTAGTGAACCGACAGTCTAATGTGGGGTTATCGGAAGGAGTTGATTTGGCTCCTGATAGATGTGGGTTTTTAACAGTGAACAGTGGTAAGAGGAAGTATCATGGAGATGATAATAACATAGGCATTGGATTCTACAAAGAATCTGGACTTAAATGCCAGCTTGCAATGCATTTGCCTTGGAAAAAATAACAATTCCCAGGTAGTTTATTCAGAAGTAAAATGTGGATATCTCCTTGAATAATTCTTCTGGGAACAAGCTGTGGTAAAGGCTACAGAAGACGAGGTGTCTTCTTGCCTTTTTTTTTTTGGTCAACTACCATCTTTGAGTATTTTTATTTGTACTTTTGATACTTTATTTACATTTCAAATGTTTCCCCCTTTCCAGATCTCCCTTTTTGAACCTCCATATTCCCTCCCCCTCCCTTTGCCTCTATGGGGGTATTCCCCCACCCACCTACCCACCCCTTTCGTCTTCCCTCCTTGGCATTCTCCTACACTGGGGCACCTAACACCCTCTAGCCCAAGGGTCTCTCCTCCTCCTGATGGCTAACAAGACCCTCCTCTGCCACATATGTGGCCAGCACCATGGGTTCTTCCATGTGTATTCTTTGGTTGGTGATCCAGTCTCTGGGAGTATCGAGGGGTCAGGCCAGTGGACACTGTTGCTCCCTCCCTGGGGCTGCAAACTCCCTCAGCTCCTTCAGTCTCTTCTCCAACTCCTCCATCTGGGACCCTACGCTCAGTCCTATGGTTGCTGTGAAGTGATTCTTGGGTATTTTGAACTTTTGGGCTAATAACCACTTATCAATGAGTACATACCTTGTTCATTCTTCTGTGACTGTGTTACCTCGCTCAGGATGATATTTTCAAGTTCCATCCATTTGCCTGCGAATTTCAAGAAGTCATTGTTCTTAATAGCTGAGTAGTATTCCATTGTGTAAATGTACCACATTTTCTGTATCCATTCCTCTGTTGAGGGACATCTGGGTTGTTTCCAGCTTCTGGCTATTATAAATATGGTTGCTATGATCATAGTGGAGCATGTGTCTTTATTACATGTTGGAGCATCTTCTGGGTATATGTCCAGGAGTGGAATAGCTGGGTCCTCAGGTAATATTATGTCCATTTTTCTTAGGGTTCTCCAAACTGATTTCCAGAGTGGTTGTATCAGCTTGCATTCCCACCAGCAATGGAGGAGTGTTTCTCTTTCTCCACATCCTCGTCTTCATCTACTGTCACCTGAGTTTTTGATCTTAGCCATTCTGACTGGTGTGAGGTGGAATCTGAGGGCTGTTTTGATTTGCATTTCCCTGATGACTAAGGATGTTGAACATTTCTTTAGGTGCTTCTTGGCCATTCGAGTTTCCTCAGTTGAGAATTCTCTGTTTAGCTCTGTTCCCCACTTTTTGATAGGGTTATTTGGATCTCTGGAGTCTAACTTCTGGAGTTCTTTGTATTCACAGTGTCTCTGTTTAGTTTGTGTTTCCAATAGCTGTCCATTAATGATAGTGGGGTGGTGAAGTCTCCCACTATTATTGTGTGAGTTGTAATGTGTGCTTTGAGCTTTAGTAAAGTTTCTTTTATGAATGTGGGAGCCCTTGCATTCAGAGCATAGATGCTCAGAATTGAGAGTTCTTCTTGGTATCTTTTTCCTTTGTTGAGTATGAAGTGTCCTTCCTTATCTTTTTTGGTGACTTTTGGTTGACAGTCAATTTTGTCTGATATTAGAATGGCTACTTCAGCCCGTTTCTTGGTGTCATTTCCCTGGAAAATTGTTTTCCAGCCCTTTACTCTGAGGTAGTGTTTGTCTTTAACACAGAGATGCGTTTCCTGGATGCAGTAAATTGCTGGATCCTGTTTATGGATCTAGTCTGTTAGCTTATGCCTTTTTATTGGGGAATTGAGTCCACTGATGCTAAGAGATATTAAGGAAAAGTGATTGTTGCTTCCTGTTTTTTTGATGTTGTTTTTATGTTTGCGTTGCTATCTTCTTTTGAGTTTGTTGAAAGATTACTCTCTTCCTTTTTCTTCCTTTTTCTCCTTGAACTGGTGTTTTCCATATATTATTCTTTGTAGTGCTGGGTTTGTGGAAACATACTGTGCAAATTTGGATTTGTCGTAGAATATTTTGGTTTCACCATCTATGATTATTGAGAGTTTTGCTGGGTATAGCAGCCTGGGCTGGCATTTGTGTTCTCTTAGAGTCTGTATGAGATCTGCCCAGGATCTTGTAGCTTTCATAGTCTCTGGTGAGAAGTCTGGTGTAATTCTGATAGGTCTGCCTTTATATGTTACTTGACCTTTTCCCCTCACTGCTTTTAATATTCTTTCCTTATTTGTGTATTTGGTGTTTTGACTATAATGTGACGAGAGGAATTTCTTTTCTGGTCCAGTCTATTTGGAGTTCTGTAGGCTTCTTGTATATGTATGTTCATCTCTTTCTTTAGGTTAGGGAAGTTTTCTTCTATAATTTTGTTGAAGATATTTACTGGATTAGGTCCAGTATTTACTGGAAGATATTTAAAGGATTAGGTCCTTTAAGTTGGGAATCTTCACTCTCTTCTATACCTATTATCCTCAGGTTCTGTCTTCTCATTTTATCCTGGATATCTGGATATTTTGGGTTAGGAGCATTTTGCATTTTGCAGTTTCTTTGACTGTTCTGTCAATGTTTTCTATGGTATCTTCTGTATCTGAGATTCTCTCTTCCATCTCTTGTATTCTGTTGGTGATGCTTGCATCTATGACTCCTGATTTCTTTCCTAGGTTTTCTAACTCCAGGGTTGTCTCTCTTTGTGATTTCTTTATTGTTTCTGTTTCTGTTTTTAGTTCCTGGATGGTTTTGTTTATTTCCTTTGTCTGTTTGATTGTGTTTTCCTGTAATTCTCTAAGGGATTTTTGTGTTTCCTCTTTAAGGGCTTCTAGTTGTTTACCTGTGTTCTCTTGTATTTCTTTAAGCGAGTTATTTATTTCCTTCTTAAAATCTTCTATCATCCTCTTGAGATGTGATTTTAAGTCTGAGTCTTCCTTTTCTGGTGTGTTGCGGTATCCAGGGCTTGCTGTGGTGGGGGAGCTGGGTTCTGATGATGCCAAGTAGCCTTGGTTTCTGTTCCTTATGTTCTTGTCCTTACCTTTCACCATCTGGTTATCTCTGGTGTTAGCTGGTCTTACTCTCTCTGACTGTAGCTTGTCTTTCCTGCATGCCTAGGTGTCAATACTCCTTGAAGACCAGTTCTCTCTGAGAAGAATTTGGGTTTGGAGAGCTGTGGTGCAGGGTCAGCTCTGGGGTGCAGACAGAAACAAGAAGGATCTAATCCCCAGCTGTTCCTTGTTTCCTGTGTCCTGATGGCTCTGCAGGGTCCCTCTTGGTCCAGTGAATTTGAAAAGAAGTGGTGGTCTTGCCTGTGCTTGAAGGTGTGTTGGCACTTCTGGTATACCAGCTCTCTCCTGGCACTATTTGAGTATGGAGCCCTGTGTCACAGGATTCTCTCTCCAGCCACCGAAAGAAACCAAAAGCCCGCTTCTCATTCCCTGTGTCCTTGCTATTCCAGGTGGATCCCTCTGAGCAGACAGGCTTGCCTACACTCCTGGGAGGCTATCTTTCTCCCAGTGTTACTTGGCTATGGAGCCCTGGTGGTCCAGGCAGAGGTCTCCCACCACAGATGGAAACCGGAAGGCTCCTTCCTCCTGGCTGTTCCTCAGTCCCTGTGTCCTAAGGATTCTGGGCGAGTCCCGCTGAGCAGTGTTAGTCCTTTTACCTTCTCACAGGCTTTTCCACACTCCTGGGAGTCTATCTTTCTCCCAGCACTATTTGGCTATGGAGCCCTGGTGGCCCAGGCAGAGGTCTCTCGTCACAGATGGAAACCGGAAGGCCTCTTCTTGACTTTTTTTCTTTTCTTTCTTTCCCCCTTTTTCTACCTTCTAAAAGCCAGGTGTTAAATCTGACTATAACATATTGATGTTCTTCTCTAAAAGTAGAAAATATAGCATTGTGTTTAGAGCTATTTGTGAATTTTCATAATTTTTAGTAAAATTAAAAGACATGCACAACAATGTGTCTCATTCTTCTAATAATACTACATTATATTTAATTGTCACAGTAATCTCATTAGACTAACTCAATCACTGAGCATCAGCTTCTTCACATTACTTTGTACATTTGTTATTTTAGCTTCGATTTTGGGAGCTTCCTATGTAGGTGTCAAAGCAGTGTTCTGCAGGACAATGACATCATTATTTGTAAATAGTTGTTGTGAGGATTGAGCATAAGAAATTTTAGGGAGAATAAGCCTTTATCATTACTGTTGAGTCTTCTATCCAATGATTCTGCAGGAAAAAAATGTATTAGCAGGATTTTAGCAGTGCCCAACAAATAAATATGTTTCATTTGTGTTTATGGGCTTACCACCTTTTGATTTCGTTACATTTTCTATCTATCTATTTATCTATCTATCTATCTATCTATCTATCCATCTTTCTTTCTTCCCCATTTTAGATATATTTTTTCTTTAGATGGTATTCAATTTTCTGTAGCTAACTTGGTGCTTTCTAAGGTCTAGGATTAATGTTTAATTTTCAAAGAAAAATATTTAAGAAAATCAAATTCTGGTGAAAAAATTATGAATCTACATCTTTAACAACAGCAAATGATGAAAAATATTCAGAGATATAGAGGCTATATACAATGCATTCTATAGTCCACTTATGTATATAACAAGTACTCCTTGTTTTTACTTATTAAAAGCATGGTGCAGTCATTGAATGATTTAATTTTCAAGGACAAAGTACATAATAAAAGTAGAATATACTAGAAAATTAATTATGTATGAACTTCAGTATGCATTTTTTGTTAGGAAAACTTTACTAAAATACAAGATAATTAAATAACAATTTATAATAAAATAATGTAGAAACATTCTGGTTGCTTTGTATCACAATTTTTCAACATAATATTTTTTATTATTAGGGAATTTCATATAATATACACTAAGACACTCATTTCCCAGTTTTACCAGGTCTCCCCCCTCCACCCTTGTAATCTCCTCCCCTTAAAAATAAGGAAGAATAATGAAGAAAACAACAATCTCTGCAAGTCCGTTTTGTGTTGCCAATATACTCACACGAGTATGGTCAAACTGCCAGTGGGCAGCTCTTTGAAGAAAACTGAGTCCTTCTCTACTTGTACCCCTACCGGAAGCTATCAATGTGGAGCGCTACACTTCAGCATCCTTACCAGAGAAAGGCCCACGATCACTTCAGGCAGCGACATGGTCCACAGACATCCACATGGTCTTCAGTGTTGTCTTCCATTTTTAAGATTAGCCATGTTGAACAGTATTAATCTATCTTATTCTATTCATGACAATTGATATTTTACATGGTCAACTCTGATATGTATGTAAAGTTTCCTTGAGCTCGATGCCTTCTGCCCATGGTTTCTGTCTTTATTCCCCAGACATTCACAAGTGGTGCAACAGGACATGCTACATTTTAAACTGGACACTTACATTAAATAATAGCATTTTTTTAAAAAAAGTTCTCTGACTACAGGACAAGTTGATAGGTAGCTTTGGTGGCCTAGATTTCTATTATTTCTTCTTGTAATTTTCAAGAATGACTGCAGCACATGCTGGGTACGTAGCACCCTGAGATAAAGGAATACTGCTGTGAACAGGCTGCTCTCTGTTATTCCTTCTGGAGTGGGATGTTCTGGAATGCCTCATCCCTTTATGTCTAGTTTTTTTCTGGGCCTAAAACACAGAGTGAAGTGAGTGCCTTTGGGGAGTGCTAAGCTGCCATGGTATGTGGGGTTTGTGGAGACACCATCAGCTCTGAGCAGCTTTCCTGAGCCTTAGGGACCTGCTCACACAAATCCTCCTCCCTTATTTCACTTTACTGCCCATCTGTGAGCGATAAATTTGCTTTGCTTAACTGGTGTAAATCTGCCATTCACTGGACTAGTGTAAGAGAACTGATACTCATGCTTGGTACTGGGGAGTTGTTTGGAGCACTCCCCTGAGACTGATGCCAGTGTACAAGAATAACCTGCTACACATGGTCTTTAAAAAAATAAAAGAGATGGCCTGCATACAGCTCAGTGCAGAAACTCTGCCTTCCACGTGTAAAGGTCTGGATTCAAACTTCATT
Organism: Rhynchomys soricoides; assembly: GCA_019843965.1. NCBI lineage: Eukaryota > Metazoa > Chordata > Mammalia > Rodentia > Muridae > Rhynchomys > Rhynchomys soricoides. The sequence continues at coordinate 264,615 of JADRCH010000260.1, forward strand.
AAAAAAAAAACAACTCAAAACCAAATGAAATAAAACAAAAGAGCAATTAAAAAATAGGGTTCGGTTATTATCTTTTTGTTAATGCATTTAATACTTGATAATAAGGTATTTGATGGAATTTACAAAGATATTTGGTATTTAAAATCACTTTTTTAGAAAATAAAGGAGAAATTTAATTATTGAGCAAAATCAAACCATAGATTTCTAGCAATAAGTTCAACGTACAGCTGCGGACATGTGCTTCTCTTCAGAGCAGGCCACACAAAGCACATTCCACAGTTAATTGGTGTCTATTATGCTGAAGAAAAAATTATTCATCAAAATAAAGGTGGGATTGGTTTATATTTTTCAATACAATTGCCGTACTGAAATTCTACATATAATAGATGTGAGAATTTAAACACATTTTGTGTTTAGAGACATTTAGAATTCTTAAGAAACATGAGGAAGATTACTAATCCTCCCAACATTCTGGCCCACATGTGCATAATTTCTCCATTATCAAGGTCTCCCATTAAGAGTGACCCACTGATTAGAATGGCTAAGATCAAAAATTCAGGTGACAACAAATGCTGTCGAGGATGTGGAGAAAGAGGAACACTCCTCCATTGTTGGTGGGATTGCAAACTGGAACAACCACTCTGGAAATTAGTCTGGAGGTTCCTCAGAAAATTGGGCATAGTACTACCTGAGGACCCAGCTATACCACTCCTGGGCATATACCCAGAAGATGCTCCAACATATAACAAGGACACATGCTCCACTATGTTCATAGCAGCCTTATTTATAATAGCCAGAAGCTGGAAACAACCCAGATGTCCTTCAACAGAGGAATGGATACAGAAAATGTGGTGCATTTACACAATGGAATACTACTCAGCTCTTAAAAACAATGACTTCATGAAATTCTTAGGCAAATGGATGGAACTAGAAAATATCATCCTGAGTGAGGTAACCCAATCACAAAAGAACACACATTATATGTACTCACCAATAAGTGGATATTATTAGCCCAGAAACTCCAAATACCCAAGATACAATTCAAAGATGATGTGAAGCTCAAGAAGAAGGAAGATCAGTGTGGATGCTTCGGTCCTTCTTAGAAGGGGGAACAAAATGCTCATGGGAGGAAATATGGAGACAAAGTGTGTAGCAGAGGCTGAAGAAAAGGTCATCTAGAGACTGCCCCTCCTGGGGATCCATTCCATATATAGACACCAAATCCAGACACTATTGTGGATGCCAAGAAATGCTTGCGGACAGGAGTCTGAAATAGCTGTCTCCTGAGAGGCTCTTTCAGAGCCCGGCAAATACAGATGCGAATGCCAACCAACCATTGGACTGAGCATGGGGTCTCCAGAGGAGGAGTTAAGAGGAAGGACTGAAGGAGCTGAAGGGGTTTGCAACCCCATAGGAAGAACAAGAATATCAACCAACCAGAACCCTCAGAGCTCCCAGGGACTAAGCCACCAACCAAAGAGTACACATGGAGTGAGCCATGGCTCCAGCCTCATATGTAGCAGAGGATAGCCTTGTCAGACATCAATGGGAGGAGAGGCCCTTGGTCCTGGGAAGGCTCAGTGTCCCAGTGTAGGGGAATGCCAGGGTGGGGAAGTGGGAGTGGGTTAGTGGGTGGGTGAGCACCCTCATAGAAGCAGGGGGAGGGAGGATGGGATGGGGGGTTTCTGGAGGGATAACCTGGAATGGGAATAACATTTGAAATGTAAATAAAGAACATATCCAAATATATATATATATATATATCACTGGTGAAAACTTAAAAGAGCATCATCATCTAAAGGCTTTGGGAGGGGTGGGGATGTGGCTTAGAAATAAAGCAGTTGCCTAACATTTGTTAGGCCCTAGGGTTGATCCTTAGAATGATAAAATGAACAAACAGGGAGACAGACAAAAAGATAAACAACACATTGCAAAACAAAACAAAACATTACACTGAATTGATGCTTGACACATGGTACATGCTCTTGATCCCAGCCCTTAGTAGACTGAGAGAGGAGCACCTCAAGTAGTTAGCCTGGCTACTTAGTAAGGCCTTGACGAAAAAAACCATCAAAAGCACAACTGGGTTCACCCTTTACTGTTTGTTAAAGCTCATCGCCAGCTGTTTTCTATTTTTTGAACTTCTAAAATACTTCAATGTGATCTGAGATTCTCCTGTGAGTATGAACTATAGCAACTGCTTTCTCTGTTCAGACAGATCATGGGGAGTGAACAGTGGGGACAACTGCTTTTCTAAACCTGGTCTAATTGTGTGTGTGGTATGTGCTCATGTGGGTGTGTGCACATGTGTGTATATGTATGAAGGCCAGAAGCTGTGCTAAAAAAATAACTTCTTTACCAACTTTCCACCTTAGCTTTTGATACGGGCTCTGCAGTAACTCCAGACCTTGTTGATTTTGTTGGAGAGGCTGGCAAATGAGCTTTAAGAGCTATTCCTCTCCTCCCTACAGTGGCGAGGTTACTACGTTTCCAGCTTTTTTTATCTGAGTGTTAGCGATAACTCAGGTACTTATGCTTCCACAATGGGCTCTTTATCAGCTTGGTCATACCCTACCACTCTAATGGATTCTGACCACTTTTGAGCAACAGAAGTAATTATAAATATAGGTAGTGATCTAAAATAGCAATATTCACTTGAAAACTAAAGAAAAATATTCAGATTGTATTATTCATTGGTTTGCATAAAGAAAGAAAAAAATATATTTTAATCAAATTGGAATAATATGTATATGATGCTTGAGATTCAGAATTTCTAAACTAAATATTGAATGCAATTTTCTTTTGATAGTTTTCATGCATATTCTAAGTTTAACACTTTGTTATGAACTTGTTCCAAAAAATCAAAACTAGCTCAAATCCACAAAACCAAAGATAAAGGCTATGCTGTCTCAGGATGCTGAAGCACGTGTAAAGCCCTTGCACCTGTTGTCCACACCTGAACATTTTATTTTTATGTCAAGGATGTGTTATTGTTGTACTTCTTAGTGATGCTGTGGGTGACTTCCCCCAATGCTCCTTTCCCTCAAGTACCCTCTGTTATACCCTCAACTCCAGAGAGAGAAGTTAATATGCACTTCATTTATTTCTCTCTTCTTTGGGCAATGTCTGCTTCTGTGGTATGTTTATGTTTAGTTGGACTACTCATTTTCTGTTGATTTTTAAAAGTTGTTTGAATCTTTTAGATGTTGTTTTTTTATCAGATGTGTCATTAGCAAATTTTTTTTCTGAGTCTTACCTTGTTTACCTTTTCTTTCAAAAGTATCTTTTGTAAATCAGGAACTTTTATTTTCAGTGAAGTCCACTCAATTTCTCTTGTAGCTACGCCTTGTGTTGTATCTGAAGGACATCATCAGAGCACACGTGGCTTAGGTGTGGTTCTCCAGCTTCCAGTAGTTCACAGGTCTCTGTTTTATCCTGTGTCTGTGATTCACTTTGAGTTACTTTATGGTGATGGGCCTCAGGGCCATTTGCTTATTATTTATTTATTTGCTTGTTTCTGTTTTCTATTCTCTTTCAAATTAGTGAAGTATTTATTATTTTATGTCTATTATTAGATTATGTAAACTATTTCTGCCTTTTTATTTTAGCAGTTGCTTTAGTCATAATTATATGAATCTTTCTTCAAATAATCTTATATTCCTTAATGTCTAGTGAAATAACTTTATGGAAGTCTGTTTTTGTGTCTTTTGAGCTATTTGGTCATATACTTTAATTTTAAACATATTTTATAATTTGCTAGTCTTAGCTGTCTGCTAGTATAACAAATCCCTGAGATAATCAACTTGTAAAGTGGGAACACTTATTTAGTTTCATAAGTCTGCAGTTCATCTGGACAGTTCCCTGAAGCCCATGGTGGGCAATCAGATCACAAATCATGGAAAGGGGGTGAGATAGACACAGTCAGTTCACATTATTGCTGGGAAGCAAAGGAGTGAGAGGAAGAGACGGAGACTTGATGTTTAGTTGGACCACTCATTTTCTGTTGATTTTTAAGAGTCATTGGAATCTTTTAGATGCTGTTTTACCCAGTGGCAACAAATCCCTCTAGTTTTACTTATTTAAAGACTTCCTCATTCTGCCCTTGGTTTGGATTTTGCTTTACTCAATACAGAATCTTTACCTTTCTTTTCTTTTGGTAATGATGCTATCCTAAATGGCATCTGAGAAGTATATTTCCACTCATATCTTTGCTATTTTGCACATAATCACCCTCCAAGTGCTTTAATCTATTGTTTTATACTGTTCTGGCAGTTCAGTTACGCCAAATAAAAACTGCATTGTAAGTAAGTAGCTATTCTTTCTCTAGTCATGTTTCTCTCTTTTGTTGCCTGTTCGTCATGCTGCAATTATATATTGAAAAGACCAAATGATGTTGATTTCTTTTATTTTTTTCTTGACCCTACTTTTTACATGTGATGGTTTCTGTTGCAATGTTCTCAAATTTATTGCTTTTTTTCCTTCTGTAGTGTATAGTTTTATTTGATATCTATGTTTTGTTTGTACTTTTATTTGTATATCCTTTCTCAGGGTTGTTTTGATTTCACTGCATCTTCTATGTCTTTCCTTATCTTCATTTTTTTTCTTTTTGGTTTTTCGAGACAGGGTTTCTCTGTGTAGCCCTCGCTGTCCTGGAATTCACTCTGTAGACCAGGCTGACCTCAAACTCAGAAATCCGCCTGTCTCTGCCTCCCATGTGCTGGGAATAAAGGCGTGTGCCACCACTACATGGCTTCCTTATCTTCTTGAAACAGGTATGTGCACATGTGTTTGTGGATTCATAGGTGCAATAGCATGTGAAGGCCAGGGGTTAATACTGATTGTCATCTTTCCTTGATTTTCAACTTAGTATTTGAGACAGGGTCTCTCATTGAACCTTTGGGACATGGATTTTGATAGATTGGGTGTCCAGTGAAGTCTAGGGAATCCTTCTGTATCTGCCTTAATAGAGTTGGGGTGACACACACAAGTGTGCACTCATACTTGCACTCATGTGCACGAGTGCAAACATACACTCTGCATCTGGCTTTTATGTGGATGTTGGGGATCCAAATGCAAGTACCACCATTTGACACCAGTATCCTGGGAGTCAGGTTTATTTCTTGGAAGAAGTCTTTCACTGTGATTTCAACATGTTGGTATAGCTCCGTTGGCATGCATTGAAGTAATACATTCGGTGTTTTTCTTTTGTTTTCTGAAGCTTTTCTCTGTTCTTAATGCATGGTTTCTTATCAGTCCATGACCATCAGTGAGGTCAGGGTATTTATTCACCAGGTTTTGTCCTTCCTGGTTGCCAGAAGTGCTCTCTTTCTTTACTGCGGCTCTTCTTGCTTCTTTAGTACTTGAATAGTTGTAGGGTCAGTAAGTAACCCCAACACTAAACATACCTGCTCTTTCTAGTTGTAGGGTCAGTAAGTAACCCCAACACTAAACATACCTGCTCTTTCTAGTTGTAAGGTCAGTAAGTAACCCCAACACTAAACATACCTGCTCTTTCTCTTTCTCTACCTGTACTGCTTAAACAATTCCCAGGTTTGTTATCTGTTTCCTTCTGGGACCACCATTAGTATAGGTGAAATATAGATTGTTCAATAACCTGTCCAGCATGAATACAATGGATCAGGATAGTTGCAACTG